>PVJC01008270.1:0-48940 GCA_004026665.1 Murina feae | reverse complement strand
ATATATATATATATATATATATATATATATATATATATATATCCCTTTAAGATCCCTTAAATCAAGGAACTGTTATCATATACTTATAAATCAACTGAAAAAATGAAATATTTTTACACATAGCATCTTTATTCCCCATAATTAGAATTTGAGGACAAACTTCCATTCTAAAAGACAACAAAAGAGAAAAAGAGTAACACTAAAACTCATTATATATGCAATTTAGGAGAAAGTCATGGTAACAAGACTCATAATTATTTTAGAAAGGCATGATTATAAAAATAAAACAACAAACAAAAACACCTCATGCTACATCCCAGACTACAAACAAGCCACTGACATATCACTCCTTCAGTACAAAGAAATCCGCGTGGCCCAGTAGATGTGGTTCAGTAGTTGGGCGTGGACCTATGAATCAGGAGGTCACAGTTCAATTCCCATCAGGGCATATTCCTGGGTTGCAGGCTCCATCCCCAGTGTGGGGGAGTACCCATCAGATTCTCTCTCATCATTAATGTTTCTGTCTCTCCCTCTCCCTTCTTCTTTGAAATCAACAAACATATAGTAAAAAAGGAAGAAATCTGCCTGAATTTATTTTTCTGTTGACAGTTGCAAGCAATATAATTGTTTGTGTAATTGGATAATTGCAGGTTCAGTGAGCCTTGCTTGCTCTGAAATGATGAGCAGGTGGCTAATTGTCCTTAAAATTATTTTCACAAACAATAAAATGTATGCATTTAAAATTGAGGTTATAAAGAGGAAAGTCATCCATGCTAAATTCTGCCTTTAGACATTTAACACAGGTTGACAAGTTTGTATCAATAGTACTATAACCATTAAATCCTATAAAATGCATTCATTTGTAAGATAATTTTCACAAAATATTTTCTCAGAAAAGTTGAGGGGACAAAGAAGCAAAAGAAAGTATTCTAATTAGATAAAGAAAGTATATACAGATTTCCTATAGTGAGGCCAATCAATTTGTTAATTTAGACAAACTATAAAATAATCGACAACTACAAATCTGACTTATATTTCACAAAAATAACTTAAAAAATGGAGAGAGGAAGGAGCACCCAGGGTCCTTTATAAGAAGAGATTGTGGATTATAGCAGAACTAGAGGCCCAGTGCACAACATTCATGCACTGAGGGTGGGGTGGTGGTCCCCCTCAGCCTCGCCTGTGCCCTATAGCAGTCCTGGAGCCCTCAGGAGATGTCCGATTGTTGGGTTAGGCCCACTTCCCACGGCCTAAGCCACAGTCGGACATCCTTAGTCATCCTTAGCACTACCGTGGAGGCAGGAGAGGCTCCCACCATTGCCGCTGCACTCACTAGCCATGAGCCGGCTTGTGGCTGAGTGGCTCTCCCTTTGTGGGAGAACAGTGACCATCAGGGGACAGCTCCTGCATTGAGCATCTGCCTTCTGGTGGTCAGTGCATATCATAGTGACTGGTCATTCTGCCATTCTGTTGATTTGTATATTAATCTTTTATTATATAGGACTAGGGGCCTGATGCACGAAATTCGTGCATTGCGGGGAGCGTTCCTCAGCCCAGCCTGCCCCCTCTCACATACTGGGAGCCCTCAGGGAGTGTCCTACTGATAGCTTAGGCCCGCTCCCTGCTCCCTTTGGGGAGTGGGCCTAAGCCACAGTCTGACCTCCCTTTGTGGGAGGTAACCAGGCTAATCAGGGGAAGCCAGCAGCCCCATCACCCCACTGCTGCAGCCACCAATGTGTCACCACAGCCACCAAGATGTTTTTATCAACACATACTCCAGTCCCTTCACTATGAAAAAATGACAACTTTCTTCAGGCATTTTCAAGATGTGTCTTCCATAGGATATGATCTCTCTTTTTCTTTCTTTCTTTCTTTCTTTCTTTCTTTCTTTCTTTCTTTCTTTCTTTCTTTCTTTCTTTCTTTCTTTTCCTCACCTGAGGGTATGTTTCCAATGATTTTTAGAGAATGTGGAAGAGAAGGGAAAAACAGAGAGAAACATTGAAGTGAGAAGAACACTTTGAATGGGTGCCTCCTGCATATGCCCTGACCTGGGCCCTGGCCAGGGAGGAGCCTGCAACCTAGGTACATGCCCTTGGTCAGAATTGAACCTAGACCCTGCAGTCAGCAGGCTGAGGCATTATGCACTGAGCCAAACCAGCTAGGGCAGGATATGACATTTCTTAGCCCTCTAGCAGTGGACCTTCATTTTTTCCTCGAGGAGTGTGATGGAAAAACCCTAGATCACCTTTTTGGATTCTTATCACCCAAGTTACTAAGAATATTACCAGTGGCATACAGGGAGCTTAGCCAATGAGTGGTAAGAGAAGGTGTTTCCTCTGTGGTTCACTCCAATCCCAGCTCCACCCCTGCCCAGGCCTGTAACCTCTGGCCGAGGCTGCAGGCCTGGGCAGAAGATCCCCAGGCCCCTTCTTTGCAGGCTCCACCGGTGCCCAGGCCCCTGCAATCTCCGGCCTTGCCCCTGTCCAGGTCTGAGGCCTCTGGCCCAGGCCTTATGCCTGGGTAGGGCACCCTCATACCTCTCTGATCACCGACTCTGCCCCTGCCCCCTCCAATCACCACCTCTGCCCTTGCCCATGCCTGAGGCTCTGGTGAAGGCCTGTGGCCTGGACAGGGGACCCCCAGCCCTCTCTGATCACCTGTTCCACCCCTTGGGCACCCTGCCTCCCCCATCACCTGCCTGGCTAACAGGCCTAACCACTTCACTGGCAGGGCTGAGCCGGACTGGGTCCGCCATCTTGGGGCCATGGGGGTGGCCATCTTTGTCACAGAGTGATGCCTAATTTGCATATTACTCTTTTATTAGATAGGATGTGGCTATGGGCACCACCATCTTGTTTCCATGGGGGGGGGTCATATTTGTCATGGAGTGATGCTTAATTTGCATATTACTCTTTTATTAGATAGGATTGTACTACAGAAGTAAAGTAGAGAAAAGTTTGCTGAAGATTATAATAGATATATAATAGCCCAAAAGTCTGTTATAAGCAAATCAACATAAAATGTCTCTTGATCAATATCCCTTTCTTAAAAATGACACTAAGGTTTGTAGTTTCTTGCTACTATTTTGATGCAAAAAATGAAGTCATTAATGATCCTGTATTATTTCACTCAATAATACCTTCAGAAGTCTATTAAATATCATTTTTATATTTTTACTTTTTAGGTTGATTTTATTGTTGAAAGTGCTAGAGATGTCAGCCCATTTCCTCATTGATTTAACTATTCACTTTATCTATAGTATAATTCAATAGAATGCAGATGATCTTCATTTTTTTATCAGTTGATATATATTTAAAAAATTAAGAATACAGTACTGCAGCTCCATTGTTATCTTACTGGTGATAACATATAAATTTATGACATCCCCAAAACCATTCTCTTCTACATTCAAGAATGACAGTGACTATCCAATCACTATGTTGTACCCCTGAAACTAATGTAATGTTATATGTCAATTAGATCTAAGTATAAGAGTGATTGTGAGCAATAATGCATATTATTAGAGAAGTCCTAATTCATATTTTTTATATAACTGGAAATTTATTATTACCACATTAATTCACTTAGTATGTATCAATCATTATTTTAAAGTATCTACTTTGTATTGTCAGGAATTTAGGGGTTTGCATCAGGAAGGAAAACATTTTGCAAAGTCCATTTTTACAACAACTTGTTTGACATAATTTAAAGCCAGGGTTTTAGCTTTGCATTTTCAGAAACCTGTTTTGGTTAACCACATAAAGTTGTCTTTGAAATGGTCTCAAACTCTGTATTTCAAAGAGATCATTACATGAAGTAAAATAGCAGACTGTTCTTATGTCACACTGTAAAATAAACAGATCGAAACTCCTGGTAAAAATAATCTTCATCAGAAAAAAAATTCCAGAAAAAATTTATATAAAAAACAGGCTAATATGCAAATCAACCAAACAGCAGAAAGACTGGTCACTATGACACACACTGACCTCCATGGGGCAGACACTCAATGCAGGAGCCTCCCTGGTGGTCAGTGTGCTCCCACAGGGGGGGCGCTGCTCAGCCACAAGCCCTCAGCCAGGCTCAAGGCTAGCAAGCACCGTGGCATTGGAGGGAGCCTCTCCCACCTCCACCACTAAGGATATCCAACTGACGGCTTAGGCCCGCTCTCCAGGGACACCTCCCAAGGGTTCCCAGACTGCAAGAGGGTGCAGACCAGTCTGAGGGACCCCCTGAGTGCATGAATTTTGTGCACCAGGCCTCTAGTGTTATAATGTGGGTTATCTATATACCAATATAGAAAAGGCTAAGTGACCATCTGACTGGTAGCTATGATGTGCACTGACTACCAGGGGGCAGACAGTCAATGCAGGAGCTGCCCAGCTTTAGTGACTTGGCAGCAGCAGTTCTCAGGTGATGCAGCCCAGAATCAGAGAGGAGGGAGCCCAGTTCCGGTGTGTATCACCTGAAAACCACCCTCCCGCAATCCAGACCCCTTGGGCAATTTTGGAGAGCTGGTTTCTGCTTGATCGTTGCAGGCCAGGCTGAGGGACCCCACCTGCTGGAGGGACCCCCCTCACTGCAGATGCCCTTTGAGCCCCAGCACCACCCTAGGTGCAGTTGGCAGGGGAGGGACTGCGGGAGGTTGGCTCCAGGGTGTGTCTGGCCCATCTCTCCCAGGCTCACTTCTGCCACCTTCTCATTAATTTGCTTTCAATGTGTATGAATCCGTGCACCAGGGTACTAGTATACTATAAGTATGTATATCTACCATATAAAATGTTACACCATTCAGAAAATCTAAGATATCTAATTCTAAATATAGCAAGTAAGAAAATTATTTGGGTAAATAAAAGAATAAAAATTATTGTCATTCATAAGATGTACTCATAATGTATGCATAATTTCCAAATAGCGCTACAAAGATTACATATATAATGTTTCAGAGTGGTTTGTTATAAACCCTTATTTTAAAACACTAAACTATGCAGAATTCATAAGGAATTAGAGTTGTTCATATAAATGCTGACAACTCAGAATGTGAAAAAGAAAATAGAATAATATCCCCTGCCAGAAAAATATAACTCATGAAAGACAATTGCAGTTTCCTTTGGGGCTGTCTTTCCTATCTTGTCACTTGTGTTCAGAGGACTTACAATTCAGAGATGTAAGTTACTAGCTAGAAAGTTGAGATGCTTATTCTACTCTATTGTTGTCCTTAAATAGGTCATAAGCAGGGCTTTCACTGTCACTGATTCTAGAAAAAAATGCAGAACTCGAGGGCAAACACAGATAGTGGAATTATGCTAGCCTCTGTCATACACGAAATGTGTCCATCATTCAAGCCATGTTCAGCATGGCCTGGGGTCAACCTGAGGGGGGGGGGTTGTGGTGAACGATTAAAGAAAACAGTCAAGAGAGTACAGCTGGGGCCAGGTGGGACACTGTTCTCAGATGGAGAGACAGTGCCACAGCCTGCAAGCTGAGTCTTTATTTTATAGTCAGATCCCATGAGGCAAAGCAAGGGCATGGTCAAGATGTTTACAACATTCTCACGAGTTTCAAATCTACTTAATTACATGCACCTGAGAACTCTATCAAGCTTTGTTTTGGTAGCACTTGCTGCACCTCCCATAGCCCACATCACTCAGCTACCTGGGACCACAAATTCGTACCATAAGGTCAAGCTTACAGCCATAGCCTTTGGCTTTGCCCTCCAAGCTGGGACCTGCAAATGGCTTTGCCATGAGAGGACTGTGCCCTTTCATTAGTCCCAGGCTTGAACCTGTCCAAACGCTGTAGCTGCTCTCCAAAATCATTTATATAAAACTAGAGGTCTGGTGAATAAAAATTTGTGCACTTGGCGGGGGGTAGGGGGTCTCTCAGCCCAGCCTGTGCCCTCTTGCAGTCTGGGACCACTTGGGGGATGTCCACCTGCTGGCTTAGGCCTGCTCCCCAGGGGATCGGGCCTAAGCTGGCATTCAGACATCCCTCTGGCAGCCCAGGAGCTCTCAGGGGATGTCCACTTGCCAGCAGGGAGCAGGCCTAAGCTGCAGTCGGACATCCTTAGCGCTGCTGAGGAGGCGGGAGAGGCTCTCACCACCACTGCTGTATTGGCAGCCATCAGCCTGGCTTGTGGCTGAGCAGAGCTCCCCCTTGTGGGAGTGCACTGACCACCAGGGGGCAGCTCCTGCATTGAGCATGGAGGTCAGTGTGTGTCATAGTCACCAGTCATTCCCAGTTGTTCTGCTGTTAGGTTCAATTTGCACATTATCCTTTTATTATATAGATAATCTAGTACCTAGAGCAAATCCCTTTGCACATTTAGATAGTAAGAAAAGTTTAACAAACAAAATTCTAATAGAATTGCTAATTTTAATCCTCACCAAAAAATATTAGCGTTTTTAGAGAACAAGTTTAACTTTTGCCTTCTGGTTTCCAGAAAGATTTCTTCGTAAACTCATTTCTCAGAGTTTAAATACCATAACTAAGTATTTTTTGAGAGTACTCCTTTATTTGAATGTGTGAAATAAAAAGCCACATTGCCACAGCTTATTTTAATTGTCTTTCTGCCCCCAGCTGTGGTGTTTTGTAATGGCTGTGTCTGCCCCACTGTGCTCATGTATTCTTGTGTGTCTGCATCACAGCGAGAGAGAGAGAAAGAGGGAGAGCAGAGCAGTGGGGAGAGAAAAAGAATATGTTCCTGTGAAAGCAACAGGAGGCAGTGCTGCTTGCTCTTCCCTAGCAGTGACCCTCTGCCAACATCTGTGTTCACTTAGGTTCATCAGTATTTGGCCACACCCTCCAATACAAGCTTTCACAGCCCTGAGTTCCTAAAAGACTTTTCATGTTGATATCTGAGTGCAGGTAAAACTAAAACAATAAAGAAGTACTCTATCCAATAATGCCAAACTTTTTACTTACAGTGGTTCAGCTATTGCACTAGATGTTCTGATAACTGGCTGTACTTTTTCATGATACATTTTTTATAATAAAAGGCAAGGTCAAGAAAGGACCCAAAATTAGGTCTTTTGAATGGAGATAAAAAAACCTTCCTGGAAAGTTGGGCTATGACAGTTTTCCTCTCTCTTTGCTCAGAACTTAGAAGGCGGCTGAGAATGTGAAGCTATATGCGGTGTCTGTGAGCAGAGTCGCCCTACAATGTGAAGCAGCACTATAATAATATCTGTTTGACATTTCCTGGACACGGATAGCAAGTTAAAAGGAATGTATTTTAACACAACCCTATTATGTTTGAGATGTTTACATTTCAGATCATTTTGGTTCATTGTGTATCTTTAACCTTTCCTAATCAAGACTAGGAAAAAGTAATAAAGCAGTGTTGTCTTATAATATTTCAATATTACATTGAATAACAAGGTTTCATTTTGCATCAAATATGTATACCACAAAATTCAAAGATGACGAAGCATAAATAAGCCAATGTTTTATGCTGATTAAATTGCTTTCCTATGCAAAACCTACATTGCTGCAATTTAAATCTCACGGATGGCAAATAAATGGATATTAGAATATTTCAGTGCCATGTATAAATCAGTGACACCCAACGTTTATAATTCTGGCACTTTTTTTCTCTCACATCCAACTGCCTACGCAACATAACTAGTTGAATTTTATTAATAATCCCAACATAATATGTCCAAAATCAAACTCTTATTTCACCTACAAAACATAATCCTCCCATAGTCATCGCTACTTCATCAAAAAGCAAAACCTACATACAATATCTTAGCAAGTAGTTTAGGCTTTTCCTCTAAAATGTGTCTAATGTATTATTATTTTTGACCATCTTCATTGCTACTATCCTGATCTAAGCAACAACCATCACATCTTATTCAGACGTTTGGATTTTACTGATCAGCTGCGTCCATTTTTATGGCTCCCCAGGCTTTTCTGAAGGGGGTGCAAAGGATCCCTTTAGTATACACTGGATCATGACACGCCTCTGCTCAGTACCTGGGCAGACTTCTCATTTCATTGCATTTGGCTTCAAGCTTCTAACCAGGCCCTTCTGTGATCCATGCCCTGACTTCCATGGCTGCGGCCCCTGGCACTCTTTTTCCTTCTTCTCACCTGAGACATTGCACTCTCTCCCTGCTGCTTCTCAACACACCAAACAACTGCTCTTCCTCCAAGCTCAGGGCCTTGTGGATACTGTTTTCTCCAAAATAATAAGTCCTTGCCTTTATTGGTTTCGTATATACAATACTTCTTCAGACCTCCCATCAGCCCCTGTGTCTCTGCGCTTCCTTTATTTTACTACAGCACTAAGCATCACCTGATGAATTATACATACATCTACACCTATTTATAGCTACATCTATATCTATCTACATCTGTATCTATCTATATCCATTTGTATCTATATCTGTATCTATATCTATATCTATATCTATATCTATATAGAAGTCATTAACCCATAGAGCCAAATAATGCGCTTTGCTTTGTATTAAATTTTCCTTCATTGGACACAAAAAAGTTGCAGCTCATTTATTTGGCTCATAATCTGGCAACAAAGATAATTCCAGGGTTGCATCCATCGCCCAGATAAGAATGTGCTCGTAAAATTAGTTTCGATTACAGGAAAAGAAAACAGTTTAAGTGAGAAAAATAAGAATAAAGTTCTGAAGACAAATTAAATATTTTTAAAACATTTTTACAATATTTTTAAGTAAACCAAGTAAACAATTAAAAATGTGTCTGACTTTGATGGGTAGAGATATGTAATTCTCTCAATGACATTTCTTATTCAATCTAGCATTTTCTTATTTGATACTTCAAATAATCATTTTTTCACCTTTAAAAATAATTTTTAAAAGAATATAGAAGTTAATTTCATATATATTTAATACTTTTACAAAACAAACATTGAAATATTTTGAATACTTTATATATCCTCTAAAAATTATTATACATATTACCTTATCAGATTACTTCAAATCAATTCTAATTTTATTTTAAATAACAAGGTTAAAAAACTTGAATCTCTTTCTAAAATTAAGTATCTTTAGGTCAGGTTATCAATTATGTGAGTTTTCAAAAGGGAAGTTCTTAAATATTAATGTCATATCTACTAGAGACCTATACTTATTCTAAAATTCCAACCAGTAGTTCAAAAGGAAAAAAAAAGTCATAATGTAATTTTATTTTCCATGCATCAAATGTTTTAAAATTTAAACACATAATGAAGTAGTAATTTCATTTTATCAAAAAAAAAAAAAAAAAAAAGAGCACATTCAGATCCCTTACCACAGGAACCAGCACTGGCTGTTCCCCCACTGCTCAGGCGGCAGAGGAAGCTTAGTTCTCTGTGCTGGCAAGGTCTCCCTCCCACCACCTGCCACACCTGCAGTATCAGAATCCTGCACATGCAAAACTGCATCCCATTCCCTTTTCTGTTGCTTCTCACTCAAAACAAATACAATAGGAAGAAAGTAACTATCTCTCTTGATAACATCCATCCCAAAGATTTTTCAGCTCACTCACTACTGTGTCAATAATCTCCATGTAAAATATCTTTACAAACGGGTCCGGTAGATTCTTTTTACCATGAAAATCATTAGCCAAGGATAATTAACGGAGACTGCGGTGATGAATACATCAGTGTAATAAGGACACTACAGAAGACACTACTTACAGGTACAGAGCCCTGCTGCCACTGAGAAACGCAATGTGACACGGCTGTCCCAATCCCACACAGCCTCGTATGAGCAGTGATCACAGGAAGCTCTTCCCACAGGTGGTGCTTTTAGGGTCATTCCAGGTGGGATGCCATTGCTTCTCTCTGAGTCTCAGATTCTTTATTTATAAATTGTGAAGATACATTCCTTCATTGGGTCAACATACTATAAATATCTATATTAATAAAAGGGCAATATGCTAAAGTGTGCCTATCTGCACAGTGGACAATGCCTTAGAAAATATTTTAAAATAAAACCTGCCTAAACATTCAGTTGCATACTCACATCACAACCCTGGCATTCTATCACATATTCTGGTCATTTATTATAATTTTCAAAAGGTCTTTATTTGCAGCATAGAAACTGTATGCTATGCATTCATAGGGTCACTTAAAATTGTATGTTCCTTAGATTTTTTTTCAACTCCAAAGAAAATAGTTTGTTACAGAGAACTGTTCTACAAATTTAGTTGATAAGATTACTTACAAAATTCAAATTGTTGGCAAGAACCCTTAGCAACCATAATAGATTCTCAAAGGGGAGGGGCTGGGATAATGATTTCAGAGAGAGCTCCAGGGGACCCTGGTCAGCAGGCCAGTTTGCTGCAGTAGAAAGAGAATGGGTTTAATATCAGTTCTTTGAATCATGGATCAGTCATTTAATAGGTGTGCCCCTATTGAGAGCCATTGCTTCTCTCTGAGTCTCAGATTCTTTATTTATAAATTGTGAAAAAGCACCCCTTCACTGGGCCAATATACTATAAATATCTAATCTAATAAAAGAGTAATATGCAAATTAACCATCACTCTTAGATGCCTAAGCCACACCCACCAGCCAATCAGAGCAGCTGTATGCAAATTAACCCAGCCAAGATGGCAGCCAGAAGCCACGGAGCTAGAGCAAACAGGAGGCTTCCATTGCACCAGTGATGGAGTTGAAACTGCCTGCCCGGGCCAGTGGGGCCTCTGCTCAAGGCAACAATGTTTCAATTATAGAAGCCACAGAGCTGAAGCAAACAGGAGGCTGGGTTGCCTGACTAGACATCTGCTCAAGGCAACAAAGTTTCAATTACAGAAGATAAATAAACCCCAGAAACCTGATTCCAGCCAGCCTCACTGGGACGTTGGGTCAATAGAAGCTGTGGGCAGCCTGAAAATGACCCTCAGCCCTCACCCAGGCTGGCCACACCCCCATGGGGTGAGGGTCCTCAATGGGGGGCTTGGCCAGCCTGAAAACAGCCATCAGCCACTCACCCAGGCTGGCTAAGCACGCCAACAAGTGAACATCTCCCAAGGGGTTCCAGACTGTGAGAGGGCACAGGCCAGGCTGAGGGACCCCCCCGAGTGTACAAAATTTTGTGCACTGGGCCCCTAGTCTATACTAATAAAAGGGTAATATACTAATTAGACTGGGTCAATTGGCCATCTTCCAGATGTCCAACTTTCTTCTAAACAAAGCCATGGTAGTGGGGGCCGAGGCAAAGGCAGTTAGGGGTGAGATCAGGCTGGCAGGGTAGAGCAGTTAGGGACAAGATCAGGCTGGAAGGGGGTTAGGGACAATCAGGCCAGCAGGGGAGGGCAGTTGAGGGTGAGAACAGGATGGCAGGGGAGGGCAACTAGGGTTCTGATCAGGCTGGCATTGGGTATGAACTGGCTGGCAGGGTAGAGTAGTTAGGGGTGACCAGGCAGGCAGGCAGGCAGGCAGAGTGGTTAGGGGCAATTAGGCAGGCAGAGTAGTTAGAGGTGATCAGACAGAGTGGATAGGGGCTATCAGGCACGCAGACAGAGTGGTTAGGAGCAAGTAGGCAGGCAGGCAGGTGAGTGGTTAAGTGCCAGCAGTACCAGACTGTGAGAGGAGAGGGATGTCCAACTGCCAGTTTAGATCCCTGTGGGATCAGGCCTAAACTGGCAGTCTGACAGGCCCCAAGGGGTCCCGGATTGGAGAGGGTGCAGGCTGGGCTGAGGGACGCCCCCCGCCCCCCAGGTTACCTCCCCTTATGCACAAATTTCATTCACTGGGCCATATATATATGTTTGTACATAGTACACCTACAGCAAACTGCCTGCCTATTAATATGTTTGTACATAGTACACCTACAGCAAATACCAGTTCCCTCCCCTTTCTTCTCACCTTCAAGGTTTGTTTTTTCTTCAATAAATAGATCATCTCATTAACAATAAGGAAGCTATTGGAACAGCATCTGCTTCATAACTTGAAGTACTTCACAGTGTATAGAAGTATCACAGGTAATTAGCATGAATGAAATAAAGTGATGAGCAAAATAGATCCAGAGACAGAAGCATGGAACAAATTGAAGAATTTCAGAGGAAAGGCAGGGGTGGGGGTAGGAAGTGATTCACTGGGGAACTTGTGTGGCTATATGCACAGCCCATGGACACAGACAATAGTGTGGTGAATTCCTGGGAAGGGCAGGTGAGGGCTGGCAGGGGTAAGTGGGGTGGGGGGGGGGGACAATAAGCAAAGGGGACATCTGTAATACTTTAATAATAAAGATAATTTTTTAAAAAAGAGATAACCGCCATTGACCTTTTTGCTATGTAGTCACATAGAATGTTTTCTATGCACTGATATATTTTACAAGTTCAGCAACAGCAACATGTTGCTTCTAGTTTTTACTTAATTTTCCATGACTATTTTAAAATGATAGGAGTTATTTTATACAACATTTTGGGGGTACTGCATAGTTACTTTAAATTTTAATTTTATGGATGAAATATGATTTGTCAGAACCATCAAAAAGTTGTTTTCAGTTACTTTTTCTTGTATAAGCAACTCTGTGATAGGCATTCTTAAGATAATTTCTATGTCTATTAAAACAGGGGGACATTATAGAGGTATGATAATACTTTATTGCTCCTCAAAATGTTAAGAATAGCATATTTAAAAATCCACACATAATAAATTAGCAGCTGGCATAGAATAAATATTCAATAAATGTCAGCACCTTCTCACCGCCTTAATTTCCAGCATTTTTCTCATTTTGTATTGCAACTAATCACACTATTATATGGAGATCATTTTGAGATTCTCCCTCGTGCATTAAAAATGTGTTGGAATAACATGTGATAGAAATTATTCCAGAAGTGGTTCTGTGTTGATGCTGTGCACTGCTTTGCCCCTAGACACAGAGATACAACTCGTCTCGGGGATTAATTACCATATCCAATTAGTTTGTTTACCTTAATTAAATTTTGTCAGTTTACTATTCAAAACCTCAAGTTTAAATTACACAGGAAGACATTTAGAGGTACTTGTAGGAACACTGAGAAGTATAACTTGGGAAGAATAGGAAACCACTAAGAGAAAGATGCTCATTGAGAAGAAAGGAGATTTAAAAGGCAGGACAGTAAAGAAATCTAGGGTCAAGGTCCCTATGCACATTGAATCATGATGTTGTACACCTAAAACTAATATGTTGTATGCCCATTACATCTCCATTAACATAACAGACCAAGAATAAACATAGTTCACCATCACCACCATGCCCTCACCCTCTGTCTTTTCATCCTGTCTATAACAAGGAGAATGTGTAACCATTAAGTATTATTTCAAGCAGCCATTAATTTAGGGAGGGCGTTTGAGTTTCAGTCATACACAAAAAGTCAAAACATATTGTTAAACGCTCTATCTCACTCAATTGCTTTATGTATTTTATATTTAAAGAGGCTTATAAAATAGAAAGATAAGCAATACGCAGTTTAGCAATAGAATAAAGAAAATCATGAGACATAAGGAATGAATTCAGGGTTACGATCAGCAGACACACAGGCCTACAAGGTGTCCTGAGGAGGTGCAGAGATGGACCAAAATATGGACTCCCAACCTCCTGGTGGCCAAAACCACCAGGATCAAGTTAAGAGACATGGTATCTGTAAAATTAGGGATGTGGGGATGCAGAGAAGTGATGCTGAGGCCAGACAGGAAGTTCTCCTTGGGGTGTCCTCAGTAACACTGACACAAAAGAAAAGCTGACACGTTCCTATGACGGTTTCTTTTAATATCCAGAATACAGCTGGGTGCAAAATGCCCAAGTGCAACTCAGAAAAAGCAATGCCATCGGGGGCCACACCATCGCCATCCAAGCGCAAAGCTCCCCGGTGGCCACAAATCCCAATTTAGTCCACTGGGGTCCAAGAGAAAATACCCTGGGGAGGTGTACAGAGCACAGTCTGCATGCTGGGGAGGACGCTGTTATTACACTCTTTCTAAAGGTGCAGGACTGATTTTATCTTTTTAAAAAAGGTAATTCCCCAAATTCATTTCCAATAGGAGTGATGGCATGCTTCTATAAAACATGTCAAACAGCGTGATGGCTCAATGATCAGTCATTAAAAAGGGAATCGCCGTGAGAAATTTCTGTCTTGACTTTTTTCCTTTCTGAGGTCAGAGCAGCGGTGGTAAGTCTATCTGGCCATATTCTCTATCAAGGTTCACTTCAAAGAGGCCAAAGGCCATGTTTGGGAAGTTAAAATAACTCTGAGTTTTATTCCTTTCCCCTTCAGGTCAGCATGTGAAAGTGGCAATCCTTTTAATCTCCAGGAAAATACTTTTAGACAAACTGTTGTAGGTATTCTTTTTATCTAGGGATTCTATATAACAAAAGCCTAATATGCTAAATATGCTAAGTGTCTGGTTGTCCAGTCATCTGGTCATCTGTTCAACCACTCAAAGCATAATATGCTAATGATATGCTAAAGCTGCTCAACCACTAGCTATGATGTGCACTGACCACCAGGGGGCAGGTAGTCACCGGTCAACCAGTCACTATGACTGGCACTGACCACCAGGGGAAGATACTCTGATAGATTAGCTTGCTGCTGTGATCTGGCTGATTGGGACTGAGTGAGACAGGCGGGACATGCCCTGTAGCCCTCCTGTGGTCCCTCCTGGGCTGGCCAACCTCCTGTGTTTCCCTCCACCCCAGTCCTTGATTATGCACCAGCACGGTCCCTCGGCCTAGCCTGCACCCTCTCGCAATCTGGGACTCCTCCTCATGGGATGTTGGAGAACTGGTTTTGGCCCAATCCCTAAGGCCAGGCCAAGGGACCCCACTGATGTATGAATTCATGCTCCTGGCCACTAGTAGATTATAAGTAACAAAACAATTATAGATAATGCATTGGCACAATAAGGTACTAAAAATAGAATAGGTTGAAAGCATTTATCAATACAAACTTTATACATTTAAGGCATGCACACTTAAATTGAAGTCTCAAGGGCAGCACTAAAATTAAATAATGTAATCAATGATAAAAAATTATTTTTTAATAACAGTTATTTTACATATTACTAGACAATGGAATAATAAGATATTGATTTACTGTGCTGCTATTTTATCTAAAATATATTCCCATTCTAGTCATCAATTTTTTCTTCCAGCACCAAGACACTGCTGCTTTGAGAGAAAAAAAAAAAACACAAGGACCATCTGACACCTAGTAGAGGTTTCCCTGGCAACAAAAATTTTCTATTCATCTTGTGGTTTCCCTGGTTTCATTCAAAATCCTTTCACCACACTGAAATGCAGGGCAAAGAGAGACAGAAACTATCCAGTGTTGCTTTGAGTTAGGGCATGACCTCCTTTAAAGGGTCCCACAATGAGGTTCAGGTAGCCTGACACATGTCCCATACCGTGATGATGATGATGATGATGATGACGGTGATAACGTTTCCTGTTACAAAATCTTTGGAGACAGATTTTTTTAGAGTAAGTTTTGAATCTAAAATTCTCAAATTTGCTCTTTAATTTTGTGTGCTGCCAGAACTACCTTTAGTAGATAATTTTAGTAGATTAATATGTAAAATTATATGTTTCTACATATTTTAATATATTTTTATTGATTTCAGAGAGGAAGAGAGAGGGAGAGAGAGAGAAACATCAATGATGAGAGAGAATCATTGATTGGCTGCCTCCTGCATGCCCTCTACTAGGGATCAAGCCCACAACCTGGGCATGTGCCCTGACCAGGAATCAAACTATGACCGCCTGGTTCCTGATTCGAGGGTCAATACTGAACCACACTGGCTGAGCAAGTTTCTATATTCTTATTATATAAACTAGAGGCCCGATGCACAAAAATTGTGCATGGGTAGGGTCCCTGGGCCTGGCTAGTGATCAGTGCCAATTGAGGCCTTCTGGCTGCTGGTCAGGGCCCCCCTTCCCTGGCTGGCAGCTGCCATCTGGGACCCCCCTTTCCACAGCTGCCAGCTGCTGGCAGGGGCCTTCCTACATTCCATGCTACCCCCTGGCGGTCAGCACACATCATAGCGAGTAATTGAACTGGTCTCCCAGTCGAACTCCTGAGGGGACAATTTGCATATTAGGTGTTTATATATGTAGGTAACAAATTCCCCAGAGTGATGTTAGTATTATATCATATCACAATTTATCTAAATATTTTATATATAAAATAAACAGCCATGAATATAAAAATTTCATTAGACTTTCATAGATATTATCTTAAACATTCTTCATACTTTATTAACAGATTTTTCTGAATTCTTTTAAACTCTAAATGCATTTTGCTATATAAATCAATATCAAAGTCTCTAAACCCTAAGTGAATCTCATATTCACATCAAACTTTAATGTAGTCTTTATTAATCACATTTAGTTTGAATATCCATATATTTTACTGTCAAATATATGTTCATTTAGATCTCTTAATGTACATATTATATAAATTATTTATACTTTTCTAAAATTCTGGCCTCTGTTTCCAAGGGATAGTGGACCTAAATAGATTCATCATTATGGATAGATAGAAATATCAAAAATATAATTTGAATTCAAAAAAATGGAGTAATTATTTTCAAGTGACTCAATAAAATGATATATGAATTCATGATATAGACACACAGGCAGAGAAAGCTCTTCTTTATGTGCTAACTCATATATATTATGTTATGTGTATACTAATGTCCCAACGCACAGATTCATGCACATTGAAAGGAAATTAATTAGAAGAAATATTTTAATTTTGCTATTTGTGTCATGATAATGAAAAGAAAATAGGATTCTAGCAAATCTCCTAGCCATCTACTCCAGAACTTCTGTGAGGATCAAATGAGATGAAGCACGGGAAAATGTTTCACAGACATTTGGTTAAACTGTAAAATGTTTGCACCTGGCTGCAAAGCAAGTCAGGTTCCTGGGCCAAAGAAACTCCAAGGAGGCCAGTCGCTATGGAGAGGATGCTGAGCATTGCTATGTGACATCATTACCCTGCACCCAAAGCCACAGTTACCAGGCTGGGCTAGGCTGTGGGCTGCATTTTGCACCATGGGGTCATGGCAGCTCCTGCATTGGATGTCTGCCCCCTGGTGGTCAGTGTGCATCATAGCTACCAGTAGGATGAATGGACACTTAGCCTTTTACATGTGTAGATAGTATCTATTCTAATAAAAGAGTATTATGCAAATTAATATGCACTCTGCTATATCTAAGCCACACTCACCAGCCAAGCCATGCCCACAAGCCAATCAGAGTGACAATATGCAAATTAACCCAGCCAAGATGGCGGCTGGCAGCCACAGAGCTAGAGCAAACAGGAGGCCAGCGATGGAAGAAACTGCCTGCCTAGGCCGGCTGTGGCCTCCATTCAAGGCAACAAAGTTTCAATTATAGAAAATAAATAAACCCCAGAAACCTGCTTCCAGCCAGCCTCGCTGGGATCTTGGGTCAATGGGAGGTGTGGCCAGACTGCAAACCACCCTCAGCCCCTCACCCAGTCTGGCCAGGTACCCAGTAGGGACCCAAACCCTGAAGGGGCTGTGGGCAGCCTGCAAACGGCCCTCAGCCCCTCACCCAGGCTGGCCACACCCCCATAGGGTGAGGGTTTCCACTGGGGAGCTTGGCCAGCTTGCAAACAGGCATCAGCTTCTCACCCAGCCTGGTCAGGCACGCCAGCAGGTGGACATCCCCCGAGGGGTCCCAGACTGCAAGAGGGCACAGGCTGGGCTGCGGGAACCCCCGAGTGCACAAATTTTTGTGCACTAGGCTCCTAGTCTAATATAATTTAAGTAATGTATTAAATAGTTACATATAAACATAACATAATAAAGAAAATATATTATTAAATATATGAAAATATATTAAATAAAAATTAGAAAATCATCGATTTATAATAGTTGTGGGTGAAACTTTAATGAGTATCATGATACATTCAAAATATCTGCCTACCACTTTTTAATAGATCACATAATAAAATATAGTAAAATAAAACTTTATAATGGAGAAACCCAGTAGATATGCCTTAACCATGTGATCAAATTCAGTGTCAAAACACTGAGATAAACCAGAATTATTTCCTCTTGATCTCATTTACTGAGAACAAGAGAAAACAATTCCTCTCCTTTGCACATGTCTGCCACAAATGTATGAAGTGAGTCTAATGAAAAATTATAGGATAAACACATATTGAGAGATATTCTATAAATAATTTTTTGCTTCTCAAAAAATTATCAAGATCAGGAAAGACAAAGAAAGTCTGAGGAATTGTCTCCATTTATAGAAGAGATATGACAAGCAAATGTCATTCCAGCTCATATAATTTTGATTAAAATAATGTTCAATGGAACTCACTCCAAATAGAAAGAAATAGTCCTGAATATTATCAAGTATATGAAAATGGTATAAAATTTGATTCAAATGAAATGAACATTCTCTTCTCTCTAACAAAAACAAAAAGGAAAGTTAAAAAATGCCTTTTGTGTGGCAACTAATTGTTGGAAATAGTGGAAGAAAAAGAGGCAAATATATAAATATAATGGTAGAAAATTAGAGACAGTAAAAGATAAAAAGAAAATCATGGCTATTATGCTGAGGAACTAAAAGTTGTCTAGAAATATTCATTCCTAGATGTGAAGAAAACAACTGAGTTACTGCATGATGGGATAGACATAATTGGTTTCAGTCAATAAAAAAAATGTATGTTTTATAAGAAACAGATCCTTGAATAGCTTGGTGATTTAAAGAGTCAACATCTGGATCTCAAACACATTTTCCTGGTTAAAAAAACTTCTGTTGTGAAGGATTTTGCTATGTGACTATCATGTTAGCTTATTTAAAAAAAACTATATATTAAAGGGAGAATGAAAGAATGGTGAGTTTTATTCTATACTGAAATAATAAAAAAGAGCTTGTGGCCATTATTTTTTCCTCTACATTTTTCACCCTAATGATATCGACATCACCAAGGCAGACTTGACACTGGGACTGTTTCTCCCGGAATTTCATCATTAAATCAGTCAGTTGCACATGATTATCCTTCTTTTCATTTATTGCTACATGCTTCCCCTTACCTTTAACCTGACTGAGACAACCTTAGCGCAAAGTTTTATTTTACCTAGTGGATTCGTTTCTTACTTTCCAAATGGCTTTTCTAGAGTTCAACCCCACTCGATTCTTATTAATTCAGCATGTACAATCCTAAAGGTCTCGCTTTTCTGAAAAAAGAAAGAAGTGCAGTGATATCTTTCTATTGTAGAGATTTCTTTAGTGACTTTCCATTGCTTGTAGGATAAGGATTCAATTTGTTATCATAGCCTGTAGTTTTGAAAACAATCAAAACATTTTTTAAATTAAAATTCAGCCCTGGCCAGTGTGGCTCAGTTGGCAGAGCATCATCCCTTGCACTGAAAGGTGACTGGCTAGGTTCCTGGTCAGGGCACACACCCACCCAGGCTTGCGGGCTTGATCCCGGTAGGGAGTATGCAGGAGGCAGCTTCCTCTCTCTCTAAAAATCAATTTTTAAAAATCTTTAAAAAAAATTAGATTCTGGAAATTTCAGGGCTCTTCTAAGCCCTATATTCTTATGTGACCACAGAACAGAGATGATGTCATCTACACTACTACTGGTACTCTAAATAATAACAACAACAATAATGCAACAGCAATAATTGTAGGTATCCACCCAGGGACTGTGAAGGTCATTTCTGTAAAAATATGTAAGAAGATTGTAGAGAACAGCGTTACTAAGTGGGGAGTTATGGTGCCGGTGATGTTCCACCACAGGTCAGTTCAGTTTGGGAAAAGTCACCAAGCACAAAATTATAATTTTTGCACTTTTTGCTTTCTACACAATAACAGCATTTTTTTAAAATTATGGATTTATGAAGAAGGCAAGATACTGTACAGACAAAAAAAACTATGGGAAGGGAAACTATGTATTAACATCTGCTCATTTTAACAAACAATGCCATGGGAGATTCTTACTGACAACGAGCTCGCAAGTTATGTCCTAGTATATGTAATACATACATTTGAATATATTTGTTTTCTAAGTAAAAGCAGGAACTGCCAAAGATACCATTCTCCATCTTACAGTTCAGTATATTTTTCTGATAGATTTTCCCTCAAGCCATGTCCTTCAATATGGAAACAGCATGAATGTGTCCATATTTACTGATGTCTGTCCTCAGCCCATCGTCACCCCACATGGATGTTTGTGGGCTCAGGGAGCTGGCACTAGCCTGGCACCTCAGGGAGTTCACTCCGGCTAATTCAGCTGCTGCTCTCCTAAGGCCTGGTGTTCGGCAGTAAAATCCCAGTTGGTGTGTTCAACTGGCAGCAGTTTGCATTTAAATTCTGAAGGACTGTTTTACAATCCCAGGGCCTTCCCTCTTGGTTGCAGGAAGACAATTGCTCCGAGTGGTACCTGAACCTGAAATGAACTCAAAATATTTTACAACTTTTGAGCTTGCCAGCCACGGAAAGAAAATTCACACCACTGCCGGCACTGTGCACAGCTGTTGCTCTAAGGTGATGTTGCTACAAAACCCAAAATAGAACAAGGCAAATACCACCCCAGCAAGGGCTCTACTGTGTTTTAGAGCTCTCCAGCTGGAAGACTAATTGTAACTTAAACAGAGCATACAGAAACAGCTCTCCGGCACCTATTCCCCACACTTTTATTGGGTTGGATAATGTAATCAATGTCACAATACTCTGCAGTGTGATGCCATGTAAAATTCTAGAAGCAGAGCAATTTGATCTCTGCTGCTCAGTGTTTCCATCTTCCTTCACTGCTTTTCTCTAGGGCTTGGGTAATACCCCCATTCCAATCAGGTCTTTGAACGCGTCCATTTTTCTCTTTCTGTGATAGTGCCCTACAGCCAAAGACCATCAGAGCATACCTGGGTTTACTCTGGTTTGCAGCAAGGAAGTCCGTCTACATGAAGAAATGGGCAGTACCTTGGTAAGAAGCTGTATCAGCCATCGTTCTCCGGAGGGACAGAATCAAAGGAGATTTTTCATAGAGAGGGTGAGAAAGAGGTGGGAATTGGCTCACACAAGTATTGAGGCCAGCTGGTCCCACAGTCTGCATTCTGCAAGTTGGGGGACCAGGAAAGCCAGCAGTGGAATTCAGTCCAGAAGCCCATGGAACCAGGAAGGCCCAATGTGCAAGGGTAGGAGATGCCCTAGCTCAAACGGAAAAAGCAGATTTATCCTTCCTTTGTCTTTTTGCTCTATCTGGCCCCTCAATGGATTGGACTATGCACACTCCCACTGGGAAGGGTCGCCTGCATTGCATAGTTTACCCTGACAGGCACACTCAGAAATAACACTTTACTAGCCATCTGTGTAACCCTTAGCCCAAACAAGTTACTGCCTAAAATGAACATCACAGAGAGCATTAAAAAGAGCCTAGAGTTATTTTGGGTCAGGTTCAAAGTACCAGGACTTTGCCTTGGCTTGGTTACCATCAGGAGGTGGTAGTTACTCTATGATTGGCTTTCTCAAAATATTTTACCTAGAGGGAGGTAGACTGTAGTGAGGCTAATGTCAGAACAAAATTTGAGAATGCCTCATGGAGACATGTATCATCGATTCCTTTATGTATTTACTTATTTGGGAAGTTAAGGCATTATTTATTCAACTTCCTTGCAATGCTGTTATTCTAAGGCACATGGGATGGATATTGGCAAGGATATCATTTTTTTAGGCCTTCTGTAATTTATTTCATAAATATATCACAGTTGACTGGTTTGAATTGACCTTAATTCTCTCCTGAGCTCTTACTAATGGTAAACACATCTTTACCTACTGTAATGTGGGCTCCTTGCTCTCCTCAGGCTGTGTTCTGAATGGTGAGGGTGATACCTCAGCTCCTTCCCATGCAAGCTGACCCAATAGCATCTTTTCCACCTTAATTCATGAACCAGATCATTATTGATCCAGAACCTCTGAATGAGTGATTCCAAGAACTAGCTCTTCCACTCACATTGATTCGACTTGGGTTGAGTTCCAAGCTCTTCTCAACTGCCAAGTACTGAGGAACAAAAGCTTCACTCACTCCACCAAATCCATGTCCTTAAGACTCAGTCTTGTTTTATTTTGTGCTTCTTTGAGAGCAGGGACAAAATCAGCATCCATGCACGTGGGATCACATGCGAAGATAGCCCATCATTCTCGCCAGTGGTGTGAACATCTGTGTTCTCGCAGGATCTTCTCTAGCTGTGAAAGCATCAGGTATCCCAGGTGCATTTCTTGGAGGGACAGTGCCTGCCTTCTTCAGTCCTAGAGGATGTTTATTTCACTGTCCCAGGCTTGTGTGGCACCAAGCATGCACAGAGCTACTTGCATTGCCTACTTCTCTTTTCCTTGTCATCACCTCAGTTGATATCAAGTCATTATTAAAATAACCAGGCTCATTAGCATCTTCCCACCTCTGCTGTAACTACAGGGCATATTTATTATGCTCTTCTCTGATTATTTCATCTTCCGCGGCAAAATTCCCTGCAGGAATTCTCATGGGGAGTTGGCATGCTGAGCTGCTAATGCTGCTCACAAACAATCTTCCATTTTGAGATCTAATACAAACTTGTTTCTAATACACATGTTTCTGACACAGAAGGGTGTCTGACTCATGTTTTTGGCTTCTCCACACAAGACAATTTCAGTGCCTTTAGTACAAACTTCCTAATATCCAGTCACGACGGGCTGAAAATCAGACCACAAAGCCTGTTAATAGTGAGAGCTAAGGTCTCTGCTGGGATTCCCACCTGAAAACCAACATGCCTTGCTAAGTACGCAGCAACTAAAGAAGCACTTGCTGTTTTATTATAAAGAGTAAAACTCCAGACCAGAAAAATGAAAGACATTCATTAGCAATGTACAAGGAGGTAGGGAATGAAATTTTCATGTCCTCTGGGCACCCACTCTTCCTAAACTTCCTTTATTCACCAACCCAAATTTCTGACTCATTTATTTAAATATTATTTTTTTATTGATTTCAGAGAGGAAGGGAGAAGAAAGAGATAGAAACATCAATGATGAGAGAGAATCATGGATCAACTGCCTCCTGTGTGCCCTCACACTAGGGATTGAGCCCACAACCCGGGAATGTGCCCTGACTGGGAATCAAAACATGACCTCATGGTTCATAGATCCACATCCAACCACTGAGCAACACTGGCCAGGCATCACTTGCTTATTTTTTTATTTAATTATGAGTTTTTGAATTCATGTCATAATTATCATCATCAAATGCAATTTTCTGTTACTAAGTTCTATGGCCGAATTCATTACACACACATATAAAGATTTTTTAATGCAATGCATTTATATCCAAATGTAAAAATAAGAAACCCATATTAGCAATAAGCTAAACTACAAAACTAATATTAACTTAATCAGTAATTATATATTTAGATATTTACTGAGAGCTATAGAGACAGAGAAGTTATCAAATAAAAAGAAAGCCAGCAAACTAGTTTTATCAATAGGTTCTCTGATGAACATATACCTTTACATTCACTGGGGGTGGTGATGGCTTGAACTAGCCACCTATCTTCCCAGATTAACACTTGAAATAATGCTTGCCCCTCAAAAAATAAATGGTGAGAAGTAACAAACCTCAATTTCGGTCTTGGCCATTATTGCCAAAAATGGAGGAAATAAGATCCCTTTTCATTTCTTCCCAAAGCCAAAAATGGTGTGAAATTCAAAACACCAATATTATAGTCTTATACTATTTACTGTTAGATTTATATCATTCACAGACATTGAAGCCAATTTTGAAAAGTGGAATGAAAATTAATAAATTTTATTGTTATTTCTTTAATATTTGAGGAAACAGATAGATAGGGTTATATGATACCTAGAGGCCCAGTGCACAAAATTCATGCAATGGTAGGGTACCTAGTGGCTGCCCAGCTGCCAGCTGGGGCCTTCTTTACCCTGGTTGGCCAGCCAGCCCTGCCCCCTGGTTGAACTCCCAGTCAAACTCCTGGCTGTGGGGACAATTTGCATATTAGGCTTTTATTATATAGAATGACTTCCAAGGAACCAAAGTAATATGTGGTAAGAGAGGCTTAGGCAGTTCAAAACTATGTCTATTAAAGGACCTGGGGTGGAGGAGGCCGGGGCAGGGGGCAGGGGCAGATTAGGAGGGGGATATGGGGGAAGAAGGGGACATATGTAATACTTTCAACAATAAATATTTTTTTTAAAAACTGAAGGATAATTGAGGTTAGTACAATGTCCTGTGACCTTTGGATGATATTTAATGAAGTATGACTTTATTCATCCACTCAGTAAACGTTCTTCTGTAGATTAGCATGAACCACTATGATGCATCTTAAGATGAAAAAGATAACCAGAATAAGATTCCTTACAATGAAGTAATGTACATTCGTGGATGGAGAGAGACATGTCTGCAGATGGTCATGCCATGAACAGCGCAGACAATGGCCAGGGGGGATAGAATAAGCACTTGGGAGGTTGCCCTCTGAGCTCTCTAGTTCTGCTTGAGGTGGTGGGAGAGGAGGTAGCCAGAAAAGCTCCTAAGAGTAGTGAAAGTAGAGCTGCCTAACAGTGGAATGATAGACATTGGGGAAAAGAAGAGTTTAATATCAAGTAAAAAAGCAGAAGACATGGAAGCATGAGGTCTAAAAGGAAATGGTGGACTTGATGCTCTGCAAATCATTTAGCGCATCAGAAATTATCGACCCGCACTGCTCACAGGTGACCCTGAGGAGAGTTTCTTTGAGGGCATGCAGCTAAGCTGAATAATTACATGGCTCATATTTATAAACCACTTCACAATTCATAGAAGAACTCTACATTCTTCCCGCTATATATAACTGTGTTACTCTCCCAAAAATCTCATAAAATGGCTTATTAACTTTAGGCTAATTTTGTTATAAAAATATTAAATCTTTCTAAGCCTTATTTTAACCAGGGTGAAAGGATTAAAGGATGATGCTGAGAGAAATTTTAGTGAATAAATATATCA
Source organism: Murina feae (assembly GCA_004026665.1). Taxonomy (NCBI): domain Eukaryota; kingdom Metazoa; phylum Chordata; class Mammalia; order Chiroptera; family Vespertilionidae; genus Murina; species Murina feae. The sequence continues at coordinate 23,982 of PVJC01008270.1, read as the reverse complement.
CATCTTTTCAGAATCCATTTCTTGGTAATTTTTTAGAAAATGTATTGGTACTTTAGGATTTCTGAGATCTTAATAAATTTACAAAGGTTAGTTTTTATAAGCAAATTTAATGAAAGGCTGCTTTTCAATATAAAAGCTTTGATTTAAATTCTGGGAGCCAAACCTGCTATATTTTATTAACACTGGGAAAAAGTAAAGTAAGAGGAAAGAAATTCCCTACAAAATTAAAGAACATTTTATTCCCCTTTTATGCAGTACAGCAGTTTCTACTTTTAGTGTTCATATTTAAAACATAGAAGCAACCTCACCAGGAAAATTGTATGCATAGGACCAAAGATAAGCAACTCCCATGCTTCCCATCTGCATGCCCACAGAGCCAGGAGAGTTCCTCCATTTAATTAAAGCCAATTCAATCCTAAAATAAATTTAGAGACTCTTACCACCAAAATAATCGATCTGTGTACATCTCTCTAATCCCTCTGCTTGCCAAGGTTTTCCCACTAGTTAGGCAACCATTTATATTAAAAATCTTCTTCACTTAATAGAAATTGATCAACCCAGACAAGGTTATTTTTACCCAACTACAATATGTTGGTAATTTTTTTATAATGACCTATATTTTAATGTCTTATTTAGTGTATGCTGTACTTTGTTTTTAAGTATGCCATTAATGCTTGTTATTTAAAATATCGGGATGGTTAAGTACAGAAAGAATTACACCATATGTTCCCTACTTGCTCAAATAAGTAGAAAGAGAAAAACTTAACACAGTGTTTGATCGATATAGATATGTTGCATAGTGTGGAAATATGATAATACTCTAGTGGGCTAACATAACAAAATATCAAAAAACTGTGCAGCTTAAATGACAAAAAGTTATTGTCTCCCATTTCGGGATCCTAGAAATACAAGAGCACGGTGGAGGCAGGGTTAGTTCCTGCGGAGACGTGAGGGAACAGCTGTTCCATGTCGCTACCCGCCCCTCAGGTTTGCAGGTGTTCTTTGGTGTTTCTTGGCCTGCACATGCATCACCCTGACTTCTGCCTTCATCTTCACATGGAGAGGTGTGTGTGTGTGTGTGTGTGTGTGTGTGTGTGTGTGTGTGTGTGTGTCCAAGTTTCCCCCTCTTTTAAGGGAACATTCACATTACGCTTAACGTTGCCTGCAAAGGTAAAATAAACGACGGGACACTTTATTCTCAGTCTACACTGTGTAGTCAAATGGAACAGCGGGTAATACTACATTATCTAGTTTCAGTTGATGTACTAAGAAAAATAAATCAAATTCATTAGCATATTTTTAAATGGGTCATATTACAAATTTACATGACAATTTTTAACAGAGAGATAATTCTGAAGGGAACTCTACTACAAAAAATATTTTGCTATTAACCAGTCAGTGTGGCCAAGTGGTTGAACACTGACATATGAACCTGGAGGTCATGGTTCGATTTCCGGCCAGGGCACATGACTGGGTTGTGGGCTCAATCCCCAGTGTGGAGCATGCAGGAGGCAGCCAATCAATGGTTCTTTCATCATTATGTTTCCATCTCTCTCTTCCTCTCCCTTCCTTTCTGAAATCAATAAAAATATATTTAAAAATATTTTGCTATTGCTTTAGGTTTAAAAATCCAATATTTTATTAAATACCTAGAAAATATTAAGAATTTCATCTCTTTCAACTAATACCAATGTCCAATAAAATATAATTAAACAGAATTTGATATTCCTATAGATATGCATAGTCTTTTGGCAAAAAGGAAAGTTAATTGCAGGATTCTTTGCTTTTCTCAATTGAATAATGAAGGGAGAGATTAACTTCAGTTCCCTGGATAGCAGGTTTAGCATCCTCTAACCCTGAAGTAATTCACAAGCCATCTTTTCATGCCTCACATATTAAAAGAGCACATTCACTTTCTTTGTTCTCTATAATTTGTATTGTGCTTCCCATTTAGCCTTCTCAGTTTTGATCATTCATTTCTATCTTTTTCTATTACAATTCTTTTCAACAAAATACACAACATTTTTTTTGTCTACTTAGTTTGACCCTTGATCTTTGACCCTCTGAAAATCAATGGTAATGCAGGGAGAACATAAAGCATTGACTATTTTGGTGTCCTGAGTGTTTCCAAGCACAGCCACTGTCCCACTGTGGAACACAGGAGACAATAACAAGAGGGCAAGTGTCAATCACCGATAATATGCAAAAGGCAACCCAGGGGATTCTGGGTTAATCGCTGGAACCTATGTTTTCAACTTTAGCTCAGTTTCTCATAATGTTTTTATGTTAAGACTAGAGGACCGGGGCACAGATTCATGCACTGGTGGGGTCCCTCAGCCGGGCAGTGGGGACTGGGCTGAAACTGGCTCTCTGACATCCCCCGAGGGGTCCTGGATTGCGAGAGGGCAGTTCTCAGGTGACACACCCCAGAATCAGGCTCCCTCCTCTCTGGTTCTAGATGCATCACCCAGGAACCACAGCTGCCAAGTCACCACAGCTCAACAGCTCTTGCATTAAGCGTTTGCTCCCTGGTAGTCAGTGCATGTCATAGCTACTGGTTGGACAGTTGAATAGTCAACAAGTTGCTTAGGCTTTTATATTTATAACTAGTAGCCCTGCGCACGAATCAGTGAGCTACTAGCACTCTGCAGGGCCTGCCACTCCATGCCTGCTGCCCAGAGGCCCTCCATGGCTGGGGTGCAATGCTTGCCTTGTCACCATGGCGATGAAGCAAGCATTCCACCAGGTTGCTCACATCACTGGCTCTCAGCGGCCACCATCCCAGGACTGGGGGACTCCGGCGGGGCTAAGAGGAATGGGCGCTGCCATCTTTTGTGACAGAGTGATGATTGATTTGCATACTACCCTTTTATTAGATAGGATAATAAAAGAGTAATATGCTAATTAGACTGGACATCCCTATGGGCATCCTTCCTCCTGAACAAAGCCATAGTAAACAGGGGCTGTGGCAGTGGGAGCAGAGTCCTCCAGTTGCAGTGGCGGTGGGCGGGGGCTGGGGTCGAGGCCCTTCCACAAATTTCATGCATTGGTCCTCTGGTATATAGATACTTTTGTCTGGACAAAGGTTTCATGATGTTTTCCTTTCATTTTTTTCAATATTCACCTTACAGTTCAAAATAGGTGACACAGTAATGACCTACGATTTGCCAACATGTTTTGTCAAAAGAAAAACTATTATTTGCTAGACTTTGGTGTGTGTCTGGAGAATCTGTCTGATATCAGACACATTATACTACAGATTAAATCTCGTCAAAATACCACACACACTTTACTGATTAATATACTAAAATGATTACTTTCCAGAGTCTACTCTATTGACAGGAAGACTGTTACAAAAACTCTCAGTAGATATTTGTTTGAAACACATTCTACTGACTCCATATGTGTATCCTCTTTGGAATTATTTTATGGAAAAAAAATCTGTGATTTGCATCTGTATTTTTAGATGGTATTTCTAGCATGTTATTTAAGTTGCATATATTCAGAAAATTTTTAAGAATATTTTCTTGCATAAACACAAATTGAGTATGGTAATCTGATCTGGGTTAGTCAGATAATTTCTAATACTAATTACTGTATTTCAAAATATTTTGATAATGAAAAAGTGCTCCAATTTTGAGTGTCATTTTGGAAAATCCATTCAAACCATAGTACTTCTCTCTTGATATTTTCCTTCATGTTGATGTAGCTCACTAGTGTAACATGTTTCCAATTTTTTCCTGTCCCTTTTCTGAATTATGATTTTAAAAAGAGGCTGCAGGTCCTAACTGATTAGGCTCAGTGGATAGAGCATCAACCTGCAGACTGAAGGGTCCTGGGTTTGATTTCAGATAAGGGCACACGCCTGGGTTGCAGACTAGATCCCCAGTGGGAGGCATGTAGAAGACAGTCAATCAGTAATTCTCTTTCATATCTCTCTCCCTCTCCCTCTCCCTCTCCCTCTCCCTCTCCCATCCTTTCCTCTCTGAAATAAATAAAAATATATTTAAAGAAAGCAAAAGGGCTGTGGCTTGTGTGGCTGTGACTCTGGCAATGAAGCACGCATGCTCAGTTCAGCTCTGTCCTTAGCCTCTTAGATTCTTTCTGGTCGGGAGAGCTCTCAGCTTGTTCTCTTCCTCAGGAAGAGGTGTATCCTTTGTGGGGGACAAAGAAAGAGAGGTAGTCTTCTCCCAGACTTTACCATCAATGGGTCAAACATGGTCATCCAAGTAAAATAAAAAAAACTCCCAAATACTTTATCATTATTTTGGGGGTGAAAGCACTCCCTGTTGGAAGTAACAGCAATTTTTATTTTGGATCCAAGTTCTCACATATCTCGACAGAGAAACGCGCACTGCCATTGTACACTCTGCATGTTCCAAGTGAACAACTGATTCCCACATGGTGAAGAGTATGAAGAATCTATAAAAGTGTACAAGAAGCCCTGGCCAGTTTGGCTCCGTGGATAGAGTGTCAGCCTGCAGACTGAAAGGTCCCAGGTTCAATTCCAGTCAAGGACATGTACCTTGGTTGCAGGCACATCCCCAGTAGGGAGTGTGCAGGAGGCAGCTGATCGATGTTCCTCTCTCATTGATGTTTCTAAATGTCTATCCCTCTCCCTTCCTCCCTGTAAAAAATCAATAAAAAATATTTTTAAAGAAATAAAATAAAATAAAAGTGTGCAAGGAAAGACATTTTATGAGAAGTACACCTGGATATGAGCAACTTACTATTAACGGTGAAAAATTACCAGTGAGAGGCATGTCGTTTCTTTCAGTGAGAATGGACTTCACTTTGCAGCCTCCTATATGTTTTACTTAATTTAGTTTTCCTTTTGTGTACTGTCACTGCACTCCTGATTCAAAAGCAAGTCATACAATTCTTCATTGAAATAACAATAATCAACAATATTTTATTCCTCTTTGAAAGCTCATAGGTAAAGTCACACACTTATGACTAAGTGCACACGATGTAGGGAAAAATCCATTAAGAAAATCTGGAACTGGTGCTTATATTGAAAGTCCCAGCATGATACAAAGCAAAGCTAGAAAAACTGTTACCACCATTATAGAACTGAATGTAATGGGAACCTAGGGCATAGCCCTGCCAATGGGAACTACAGAAATTGTGATTGTCCAGAAAAAATTACTCTAATGACACATTAAGATACATTTTATATTTTAAGAATTTTATCTTGAGATTAGCATAAAATCATAGAATGCAAGGGAAGACGCATACACCTAACAAAATAAATATGAAAAAAATAAAAGTACTGACAACTCTCTGAATTCCAGCAGAAAACACAGAGTAAATAATTTGAATGATGGCAACAATGTACTGATTAATCTCAAGGCTCTAGAGAGATTGTCTAATTCTGTATAAATTTGTCTGTATAGTGAGAGAGCCCCCCGAGATTATTTAATTGAGAAATGCAGGATCTCAACAATTTTGCTGTTATTGTTACATATTACTGATCTTCGAATCCAAATTAGGGTTACTTTAACTCAGAGTCTCTTAGATGTTGACACAGCTTCCTAATTCATAAAGGAGTCCAGACATAGCTACTATTTAAATGGATTACCAATAGTTACAGGACAACTATCCATTGTATGCCTCTGAAGTGCCCTTCAGTGGTGTGTTATGACAACTGGTTCTGGGCGGGGGTAGAAATAGAGCTTGTTGGTTTTCACGGTGCAAGTCCTCACACCACGGCTGCTTTCACACTGCCTATAAAGATGCCACCTTTCCGACATTCCACTGGGCGTCAGTTCCAGCACAACAATATATCAGCAGGGAGGACATTCTGCAACACTCGGAGGTGTCAGTCATCGTCCTTTCCAAGGTGTGAAAGTGTGGCCTTGCATATTAGTGAACTCACCAGGTGCCTGCAGCTAGAATGGGAGAGTAAGGATTCAAACCCCACATGTCTTTCCCTGCAAGACCCAAGATCTATATACATGCATGTTCAAACTCACACACACATACACACACACACACATGCACAGTCACACACATGCACCTGAAGATTTGAATTTTATATAGACAGAAAAAGATGCCAACTCTAAGAATAACGCTGCTACAGTTATCCTATATAATAAAAGGCTAGTATGCAAATCAACCAAACTGGAATGACAGGTCTCTATGATGTGCACTGACCACCAGGGGACAGACCCTCAACGCAGGAGTTGCCCCATGGTAGTCAGTGCGCCAGAAGCCAGGCTCATGGCTGGTGAACAGAGCGGTGATGGCCGATGGCGGGAGCCTCTCCCACCTCCACAGCAGTCGACATCCTCCGAGGGCTCCGGGACTGCGACAGGGCACAGACCGAGCTGAGCACTGCCCCACCCCCCACCCCCGCAAGTGCAAAGTGCATGAATTTTGGGCCTCTAATATATTTATATTAGTTGTTAGCCTTCCCACTCATTCAATCATATGAATTCAGTGAGAGCAAACAAGTAAATTCTGGAACTTTGTTAACTCACACTGATGCTCACATCAGGGTTTGACCGCTCACTGCATGAGTATTAAGCAGAAGTTTCTAAATGTTTCGAGATGCATGCCGTGGCATGTGGTTAGAAGTCAGTTGCTCTGTAAGCATCACAGTGCTATGCAGAGTCTGGGTACTGAACAATCTCCCTCCATCTCCCTCTCACTCACTTTCAAAACTCAGTGTATGTGGACAACTACCAAGGTCCTCTTTCTGATATACAGACATGGTGACTATTCTTTTCCAGGAAAACAACTCAGCAAGTATGATTTATTTACATACTTCATTTGAATCTGTGTAGGTCTAAATTCATATATAAGGATACATCTTACTAACAATTGTTTGATAAATAAATTAACAAGTCATAGAAAGTCACTTAATTTTTTCACACAAAATAAGGCAAGTTTGATGAGTGGTCTTTCTATACAACACTTTCTGCTCTCAAATTAGAGAATAAAGCATTTTAGTGTCTGAAAGAAGTAGAAAAATGACCAAAAGGGTGGGTTGATGAAACAAAAATTCCCGTTGTTTTCATAATCTATTTGATATTCTTTTAAAAGTTACTGCTCTTGCCCTAACTGGTTTGGCTCAGTGGATAGAGCGTCGGCCTGTGGACTGAAGGGTCCCAGGTTCAAATCCAGTCAAGGGCATGTACCTTGGTTGCAGGCACATCCCCAGTGGGGAGTGTGGAAGAGGCAGCTGATCAATGTTTCTCTCTCATCGATGTTTCTAACTCTCTATCCTTCTCCCTTCCTCATTGTAAAAAATCAATAAAATATATTAAAAACACAAAAATAAAAAAATAAAAGTTACTGCTCTTGTTTTATCACAAAGGGAGTTTTACAGATTTTATCATGCTGCCTTTTATTTTAGCTTTAAAATTCTGATGTAAGAAAATCAGTCAAATAATCCATTTCAAATCTTCTCAATCCTCTATAATCAAGTTATTTGATGCAGTTGCTTCAGTAACATGGAGTGACTGGGGAGATTCCGAAGTTGCCCTATTCCTGATGAAGTCCGCAGTTGGAAACGCTATGCCCGGTTTATGAACATTAATACCCTTCTAAAAACGTGGTGCTTAGAATTGAGAGAGACAGATTTCTCCACATGCTGAGTTTGTTTCCTCAGTGAAGAAACATTTTACTGGGGAATTCAGACTATCTATGCTAAGCTCATTAAGAAGGTGCTTCTTTATGATGTTAATGACACTGTTCTCATCAACAAGCCTTTTCTTATTTCTTTTCCCTTCAAGCGGGTTGTAACAGATCTGCAATGTCTTATTGGCTTACCATTACCCCACTTGCCCCACAACTCCCCTAATGGTGCTTCTTAAAAACTGACCTGAAACAGCTTAATTGGGCTTATATAGAGCAATGTGATAGTCAAAGAAACTCCAGATGCATGAATGAATACAAATTAAATATTTTCTTCATCACATGTACTTATTTGCATGGAGCATCTTCCAAAACAAAACCTGGAAACTCTGCCACAGAAATATGTGAAGGGAGTGAATGTCAATTCCGACTCCTGTGAACACAGCCTACACACACTGTGGGTCTCCTTTTCCCTGAGAATAAATGAACCACAACAAGCCAAATCAGTGGTTCTCAACCTTCTTAATGCTGCAGCCCTTTAATATAGTTCCTCATGTTGTGACCCAACCATAAAATTATTTTCGTTGCTACTTCATCACTGTAATGTTGCTACTGTTCTGTTATGAATCGTAATATAAATATCTGATATGCAGGATAGTCTTAGGTGACCCCTGTGAAAGGCTCATACAACCCCCAAAGGGGCTGCGACCCACAGGTTGAGAACCGCTGAGCTAGACAGTATTTAATAGCAAATACAGTATCAATTCTAATTGTTCATGCTTTTGTTCATGACTGTTCCAATCCTGCTTAAGCAAAACCTATTTTCCTTAACACACTTTCATGCCCAGGTTCTTACCCACAGTTGAATCTAAGCCCAACTACTTTTCTGAACTCAGCGTCTACTCCTTCCTGCCGTGGTAGTTCAGCTCTGCCCTATTTGCTTCTCTCCGCCTCCTGGTAACACCAGCCTAGCTTCTGCAACAGCCTCTGATGTTTTTCATACGTGGATTAACACGTACACTAGAGCTCAACAAATTAGGAAATATAAATAATGAGAGCCATGCTTTTAATGACTGGTAAAGGAAGCAAAGGTAAAAGCCTGGATGAACCTTGGAAGGTTGTGTTGGAATTATAGAACTCATGGCTAAAATAACTATATTCAGCTGACAAAAATCTACACCTCCAGTAAAAATAAATCACACACACACACACATACAACAATATCCAAAATGAAAACTGTAAATAGGACATCTTAGGCAATAATTTTCAAATATGACAAAACTGACTTTGAATATTATTATTTAACATTTTCTCTCAGATTGTCTTTCTCTCCCCCCTCCCTTTTCCTCTCCCCTTTCTCCTCTCCCTCTGTTTCTCTCTATATACACATAGAAGCACACACTTTGGATTCTGTGAAAAATAAAAAGAATGGAACAGAACTGTCTATACACAATAATCTAAGAACATACACTAGAAATAAAAGTATACTTGACTCTGTATAGTGAAAGGGCTTATGATCAGTGAATGTAAACACTTCAAGATGGATCCTATAAAAATTATAAGAAAATAAAAATAGAGCAAACCATTTTCAGAGCCTTCAGGCAAAAAAGACCAAAATTACTAACAAAAGAAAGCAAGGTCAGATTGGTGTCAGACTTCCTGATCCCTGACAGAACACACAATATAGGCCAACAAGGAATTCTGAAAAATGAAAGGGTGACCCACAGATTTCGCATCCAGCCATGTTACCCTTCAAGACTCAAGTGGATAACGAGCCCTGTAGCAGGTAAGGACACCAGGGGCACTGAACATAGAACCCTTCTGAGAAGTCAGTTAGCAAGTGAGCTTCCCAACCAAAAGGAGGTATTAGACATTTTAGTAACATGTGTACATTGAACATATTTAATTAAAAGCTCGCAGATGTTTACAGAGGCATATGAGAGCCTGTCTTTGCCGGCTTGGGCTGCCATAACAAAATGCCAGTGGCTCACATCACATGACTTTATTTTCTCCTACTTGTTGAGGTCATAGTGCCAACACAGTCCGGGTCTGGTGAGAGCTCTCTTCCTGCAGAAAATGGCCTCCTTGCTGTGTCCTCACATGGGAGAGGCTGAGAGAGCCCTCTGGTGTCTCATCTCATAGTGGGCGACGAAGGTACCACCCTCATGACCTCCCATTGTTTCCCAAGGCCTTGTCTCCTCAATGTCCTCACTGGGGTTTGTGGCTCCAGCACATGGATTTCGGGGGGACAGGATTCAGTCTACAGGCACCCCATGGTATTTTCACAGCTGCAAAACTCACCGCTAAAGTTTGAATGGAGAATAAATATGAGAACACTACAGATATTATCAGCATAAGCATAGCCACCACAACAAAAATGTAAACTTCCAAGTACCAGAGCAAGAATGATGCTGGACAAAGAGAAGAAACCTCATAGAAGGACACAGTAGTCACAGTATTCTATATAAGAAAAGCCTAGAAGACATCATGCCTTTGCACAACGTCCTCTCATGTCATCACAAGATAGCCACCGCAAGATGGCTTCTCTCATGTCATCACAAGATGGCCGCCACAAGATGTCTGGCAGGGGAGGGCAGTTGGAGGCAAGCAGGCCAGCAGGGGAGGGCAGTTGGGTGCAACCAGGGTGGCTGGGGAGGGCAGTTAGGGTGACCAGGTCAGCAGGGTAGCAGTTAGGCATCAATCAGGCCAGCAAGGGAGTGGTTAGGGGGTGATCAGGCTGGCAACAGGTGAGCAGTTAGAAGCCAGCAGTCCCAGATTGTGAGAGGGTTGTCCAACTTTCAGCAGTTGGACATCCCTCAAGGGGTCCCAGACTGGAGAGGGCACAGACTCGGCCAAGGGACACCCCCCCCCCATGCACAAATTTCATGCACGGGGCCTCTAGTATATAACACAAAGGCCAAAATTCTCAAAATAAAAAAGCATGACAGAATTAATGAAAACCAAGCACATATATATACGTATGTGTATACATATACATAAAAGCATAGTATGCTAACTAGACCAGACAGTTGAATGACCTTCCAGATGACCTTCTAGAAAAGGCCAGGGTTGCAAGGGCCAAGACCCTTGCACGAATGCAACCTACACTTACTAAATCAACAAAAAAACTGTTAATCAGCTCCCAAAGTGAAACTTATTTCAAAACTCTATTCAAGAGGCATGATTAGAGCTATGTGACCCTGACAGTCTAAAATTACAGGATGAAAAAATTATGCCTACCAGTGAAAAGAAAGTAAGCAAAAAAACAGAAGCATTGCTAGTCCAATACTAGAGAGAGCAGACGCAGACCACAGATAATTAAATATATCAATAAAGAAAAACTTTATCTTCTAAAAGCTCTACTCAAGGTGAATATAAAGCAGTGATGGGCATCTATACAACAGTGCAAATAAATACAGCCAACTTAATAAATAAAAAATTACATGAGAAGAAAGAAGTAGAAAGAAATATATTTACAAATTTAACATACCACTAAGAGTCTGAGGAAAAAAATACAAAAAAAATAAGTAAAAATGTAAAATATCTAAACAGTATTATAAAAAACAACCATAGACCTAAAAAATGTGCCAGTACTTAAAACAATACCAGAGAATATAATTTCCTATGAAGGGAACATAGGACTCACAAACACTGTTCCGATATTAGCACATAAATGAAATATCAAGAAATTTCATACAGTAGAGATAATATAGCCAATATTTTTATCACAATGCAATGAAAATTTAAAAGTAGAAACCAGAAATTAATAACAAAGCCAGAAATTACAGCTACTTAAGTAAAATGTATACATTTAATAAAAATTCAACTTAACACTGACACAAGAAGACATAAAAAACAGGTTATAACTAATAAAGAAATTTAATTTGTCTTCAAAGCCTCCATAAAGAAAACCCAGGTCCAAATGGTTTCACTGGTGAATGTTATCAAACTGGAAAGATGAAATAGGCCTAATTCACATGAAATGCTTCAGTTATAGAGGAAGAGAGATCATTGCCTAACTCATATTGTGAGAATGGTATAACCACTATGAAAATCTAGTAGTGATTATAAAAAATAATTCATTGCAAACCAATGTCAGTTATGAAGATAGACAAAACAATCTTTATTATAATCTTAGCAAATCAAATCCAATAACACATAAAAATGTTTCTCCAATCTTACTTTATTGGTTAAATCCCTCTTGGTCAGGATTTATCCAGTAAAGTAAGATTGAATGAACATTTAAAAATCAACAGACTTAAATTCACTACATTAACAAGATAGAGGAGGGGCTATATTATTATTGTGGTAGATGCAAAAGAGCATTTTAAAGTTCTCAAAAATATTTAACATCATAAATTAATAATCCACATTGTCAGTATGATAGAAAGAATAGGAAACCTCCTCATACTGCTACAGGGCATCAATAAAAATCCCCCTCATTTAATGGTGAAGAACTGAATTATTCCCTCCAATTCAGGGACAAGACAATGATACCTGCTTTCATTGCTACTCCTCTGGAGTGTACTAAATAAATAACATTTCTACAATTCATAATTGCTTCAGTTTTCTCAGTACAGTAGAAAGCTAGTTCATTGTTTGAAACAATGAGAACTGAGGTTGGTTTATTAAGGGTTTGGAGAGGAAGGAAAAGAGCAAAATTATTGACTCTGCAGGTGGATCGGGATAGTCAGTGGAAGCACAGTACGATGTGTGGTTGAACCAGGGCCTGTGTTGTTTTGGTAAGGGTATGCGGCTTTCCATCAGTATGGCTGAAGGTATTTCTCTAGATCAAGCATGTCAAACTCAAAGGCTAACATGGGCCAACTAAATGAGGCATATGATCTACGGGCTGTGAGTTTGACATGCTTGCTCTAGCTGCTTAGTGGTTAGGAATGGTTTATACTTCAAAGATATCCTTCCTTTAATACATTTTCCAAATATGCTAGCCATGCGATTTTAGAAAGTATAATTTTTTGTGATGTGGTTCTTAAATGCTGTAGCAAACTGCCTTAGAATATCTCCAGTCAAAATTATTTTTTTACATATTTCTACTGAAATCATTTATTTTCAGTACATTTAAATAAAAAATTGTCATCGAGAGAATCGCATCTTTTTACAGGAATAGATTGGTATGTAAGTAATGTTTAGCATTTTAGACATCAGAAATGAGTCATTATTTTGGTGAGTTTAAAGATAGTCTTAGGAATCCTATTGCTTGAACTCAGAGATGCTTTCATTCTTACAGCAACATAGCGAGCATATTGCTTTAAAGCAGATTAGTGGTATGGTGAAGAAATGCATTAAACGACCTTTTTAATCCAGGCCCATTTCCAAGAAATAGCAGTAATGTTATTTATGGTTTAATAATTGTAAATAAAATTACATTAAATTTAATTTTTGCATGTGAAATCATGGTTTACCGAAAAGTTAGGCAATTACAGCAGGAACCACATACAGATTGGGAGTCTATGTCACAGGATCTCAAGTCAGAATAACGGAATTGAAAGGCAATGCATTTTAATAAAAGAGCATCTGATATAATAGGCTTCACTTCCTATAAACTGCTGTCTTGAGTTTCTTGACAATGCAAATTAATTCAGAAAATATACTCCATACTGTGCGGTGTGACCTAGATTATAAAATAGAGGAACAGAGAATGAGAGGGTACTTAAGTGAACACAATAAAATAGTTCAATAAAATGCGCGTGCTTTTAAAATAAGTGCTGTTCAGGAAAGCCGTTGTAATTTGTTAATAATTTCAACCTTTTCTTTATGAATAGCATAGACTGGTATATGTCCCCCTCTTTTAATTTATTTTGATGGAGAAAAAAATCTTGTAGCAATAAAATTCAGAATGAAACCTAGTATGGCTAAGCATAGAGTATAAGAGTAAACACCTCAATTCTTTATGTTGAATTTAATAGAGCTTTGCATTTAATGGATTTTAATCTTTCTGGTACATTTTATTGCAACATAACCTAGAGTCTCAATGAGACCACTTTGGAGCTGATTCGGATGTTAAAGCAAGTGAGGCAAGTGGCAAAGAACTTTCAGAAGATGGGGTCTTGGGCTGTAAATGTTCTGTAACTTGCCAAACAAAAGAAGGATTAAACGCTTGTAAATAAAATAGAATGAGGTGAAGTAGAGATATAAATAAATTTTAAAAAGCGGAGATGCGGAAGCCAAGGAAGTAAAGTAAGACTGAGTTCCTGCAGGCTTCATAAGCAGATAAAAGCAGTTTTACACTTTCTCATTCTATGCTATCCTCAGTGCCTGTGAAAGGTTTCTCCTAAAAGAAATACACAGCAGCCACATTGTATTAAATAAAGTCCAAATAATTTCATCAAGAGGTATGCTCTAACAACTCAGCAGCCATTTTAGAAAAGTTGTACACAGACAAGAAACAAAATCATGTCATTATTAAAATTTCACAACCGTTTACTTAAAATGTAAATAAAATATGTTTTAGCAGCTGCTAAAACCTTTCCCACTCACCTTCACACAGACCCTTGATTTCCACACTGTATTTAATTCCTTTTTTTCTCCTGAGTTATTCACTCTCCCCCTTTCCAAAAGCCTCATCCTAAACAAGGGGCTGGGGCTGTGTGCTGGTATAACCACCGAGCAAGTGCAGTATGTCACTTCTGGGAAACATCCGAAACAGAATGTTCACACATACAACTATGCAAATCCTTATACAGACAAATAACCAGTAGATTAAAATTTTAAAAGTGACCCATTTTAAGGGGAAAAGCACGGGAACCTCCATCTATATATATAAAAGCCTAATGTGCTAAGGGTCCAACCATTTGACCGTTCAACAGGTTGCTATGATGCTCACTGATCGCCAGGGGGCAGATGCTCCAACTGGTAGGTTATTTTGCTGCTGATATCCAGCCAATCAGGACTGGGCAAGATGGGTCGGACATGCCCTGAAGCCAACCTCCTGCAGTCCCTCCCCCGCCTCTAAAATATTTCTTCTAATTAATTTCCTTTCAATGTGCATGAATCCGTGCACCGGGACTCTAGTAAATATACAGAAGAAGCACATGACCTACAATTTTTTTGGTCATGAATTGAGTCAAACTTTTCAGAGATGGAGTCATTTAAAGTGATACCTGACAAATGAGAATACAGCAGCAGCAGATAAAAAATAGGGATGAGGAAGGATAGTGTGGCTATCGCATGGAGTGAGAATGTTAAGAAGTGAGGCTGGATGTTCAATAAATGTCACAATGAGGTGCTTGTAAATTGCTGTAACATGCAGGCTGAGGCCGTATTACTAAAAGCGGGTGCCTGGCTGCGGCTTGGATGATGGTGTTCCAGAAGGTCTTCCTGTTTGTGAGGAATAGAAAGTCCCTTAGGTCCAGCTAAGAAGAGAAGGGAGTTAGCTTTTCAGCTGCAAAGATAAACAACCAGCAGTAAGGGGACAAAACCTTCCAGCTACCATGAACAGGAGGAATAGCAATTCAGGAAAGTCTTACCAAGATGGGAGAGGGTGGGCAGCTCTGCAAGCTCAGTAGAAAGAAGATGGTACCAGATCGTCTCTAAACAACCAATTTTACTCAGTCTCTTCTCCTGTAAATTGCTGTATAATTGCTTTTATACCCTACTTCTTTTCTATACCATACTTTCCTTTTGCACCCACACCAATAAATGAAACGATAAAATTGCATAATTATGAGCATTCATAATTTCATTCAAATTATTTGCTGATCATATATCAGGGTACTGACCAAGGATTTGGGAGATATTGAGAATGAAGTCAGATGTAAATTTTGTTTTTAAATGCTAATTTATTAAAGAAGATAAACTAGACCTGAATCCAAATGGCTGTATTCTAAGATATAGGACATCATGCGAAATCAATGGTAGAAACAAAACAGTTGTAGGATCAGGACACAGAAGAGCATGATGCTAGAGCATAAGAAACACATTATGCCCCCAAAGTGTTCATGGAAGATACGAGAATTATCACAGTATTCCCCGTTGAGACAAGACAGTGTCCCAAGTGCTCCTATATTGCATGTAAATAGAAAACCTTTTACTATTTCCTATGGTGGTATCTGAGTTATAACTTAGTTTATAATTCCTCTGTTATGCTTAGAAATAACCAAGCAAAATAATTTGTAAAATATATTCCTTTCTACAGAGTGGCATAACACGTGTGTTTTAATCATCAGCACACTTAAGAAACTACTCCAGAAAAGAAGTGAAATGCAAATCTCTCATATGGCTGGCAGTTATAAAGCCTTATCTCCCTCCTGCAGGGCCATCACAGGTAAATGAAGAAAGGGTTGTGGTGGTGGCAATTTTTATAATATTTTAGATTAGCCACAAGAGGGAACTTATAGAGACCTGCTCATGCAAGGGAAACATATTATCAATGGAAAAAATGTTGGTCTGCAGAGTTCAAATGAAGTTCATTCTCTCCTATGTTTCAAGTCTCCTATGAGGCTTGAGAGGAAGTTTGAGGAAACCAATTACTTTTCCTACAATCCTGAACTCATTTACAGACTTTCAGAGTTTTTTTGTGTGTGTTCTAGTGTAAGATTTGATTATATGATTAGTTATTATTTTTTTTTATTGTTTTTAATGGCAAGGATTCGAGATCCTTTCATAGGTTTGCTTTTCCATGCCTCTCTCACCACAGGTCCCTCTGGGACCTTGGAAGTCATTTTATCCCTCTGCACATAATCCTATTTATATCTTTTCCCTGATATTAAAGAAATAATAAAAGTATATTAATATTCATTCCACTTTTCAAAATTGGCTTCAATGTCTGTGAATGATATAAATCTAAAAAAAGTAAATGTACAAGACTTGTATTATAATATCGGTGTTTTGAATTTCACACCATATGTGGCCTTGAGAAGAAATTAAAAGGGCTCTTATTCCTCCATGTTTGGCAACAATAATGACCAAGACTGAATCTGAGGTTTAATATTTCTTGGCATATCTTTCCTTTGAGGCAAGCGTCCTTTCAAATATTAATCTGGGGAGAGAGGTGGCAGCCAATGCATGATTCTCTGTCATCAGTGTTTCTATCTCTCTCTCCCTTCCTCTCTCTATAACATCAAGAAAAATATATCTAATCTAATAATCTAATCTAATAAAAGAGTAATATGCAAATTAACCATCACTCCAAGACACCTAAGCCATGCTCACCAGCCAAGCCATGCCCACCAGCCAAACCACACCCACCAGCCAAGCCATGTCCACTAGCCAATCAGAGCAACTATATGCAAATTAACCCAGCCAAGATGGCGGTTAATTTGTATACACAGGCCAGGAACGAAGACTGAAGACAGCCTAGAAGGAAGCCAGGAAACCAAGTGCTGCAGAAGGGAGCCAAGCAGCAGAGATGGGAGGAAGTGAGACAGCGGAGATGGGAGGATGCGAGGCAGCAGAGACTGTGGAGATGGGAGGGAGCAAAGTGGTAGAGAAGGAAGGGAGCTGAGGCAGCAGAGATGGGAGGATGCAAGGCAGCAGAGAAGGGAGCTCCCTTCTCTGCTTTGCTCTGGCTCAGGAAGCCCTATTGCAGGAATCTTTCTGCAATGGGCTTCTAGTTTAAAAATAAACAAGTGAACAAACTTTACCTATGACTTATTTGACATAAGAAAGTACTAAAGGAATGAATTTCAATGTAAGTTCCTGAGAACTGTGAACGAGCAGAAACACTATCATTTTGGCCCTGAAAGGACAGACTATGAAATAGGCTTTTGTACCCTCAGAAGTCTAAAGGCAAGGAAACTGGATAAAACTACTCAGCTTTAGACACGCGCTGCCTTCATGAACAGAAAGGATGACTGGATGGGAGTGGAGCCATGCGCCTGGAGGCAGGGCTGCCGACTTAGGCAATGGTCTTGGACCTAGTGGGGTCTGCCTACCCTGATGTCCATACTGTTGGCACTGATAGTTCCTTTTTCCTTCCATTTCTCTCCGTTTCAGTAAGAATATTTACTACAATTTATATTCCTTTCTTGCCATTGTATTTTAGGAACAGATAGCTTGTTTTCTCATTTCTTAGGACCACATATGGAAAAGAATATTGTTACAGGATACATTCTAGCCAAGTCATATTAGATGGTTGGGATATCTCAGACGATGAAATCTGGGATTTTTCAGTTGCTGAGATATCTCACCATAGTGGTGAGACTTTTGGAGATCTTGGGGAGAGGTACGTTTATTTTTCATGGGGGTTGTATGTGAATTTTTGAGCCCACAGGTCACACTGTGTAGGTACAATAATACCTCCCACCCTCACCTCTTAAGAAACTATTTACGCCCTGGCTGGTTTGGCTCAGTGGATAGGGTGTCGGCCTGTGGACAAAAGGGTCCCAGGTTCGTCTCCGGTCAAGAACACATGCCCGGATTGTGGGCTCAATCCTCAGTAGGGGGCATACAGAAGGCAGCAGATCAATGATTCTCTCTCATCATTGATGTTTCCATCTCTCTCTCCCTTCTCCCTTTTCCTCCAAAATCGATAAAAATATATATTGTTTTAAAAAAACTATTCACGTTTATGGAACCTGTGAGCATGCTAAATTACATGGTAAAGAAGAACTGAGTTGGTTGTCAATGGATATAAGGTTGCTAATCAGCTGACTTTAAAGTAGATACATTTTCCTGGACTATCTAGGGAGGTTCAATGTAAGCACAGGACACTTACAACACTAAGAGGTAAGCAGAAGGCAAGACTCTGAGGAGGCATAGCTTTAGAAGAATTAGAGGGATGCAGAGTTGCTGGTTTTGAAGATAGAAGGTGTCAATTCAACTAATTCTGGCAACTTCTAGAAGCTGGAAGAAGCAAGGTGATGAGTTCTTCCCTGGAGCTCCCAAAAAAGAAAGCCGCTCTGCCAATACCTTCATTTTAGCCCAATGAGATCTGTGTGCAACTTCTAATCTTCGGAACTACAAGATAACACATTTCTGTTACTTTAAATTAACCACTACATTTGTAGTTATTTGTTACTGCAGCCATAGAGATAACTAATAATAACATCTAGAATGTTGCAAAACTTGATGTATTATTTTTAACCAAATGGGTTGTTGTTGTTGTTTGCAATTTAGTAAAAAATGTGACAACCCAAGCTTAGCCCAACTTAATGTGTTATTTCTTTTCTTTTCTTTTTTTTTATGCATCAACTTAGCCATTTCAAAAATTCCTGGAAGGTCTTCATATATCGAATAGAAAACTCATCTCATAAGGTCCTAAAACAAATGGGAATCACCATTGGTACCTTCAGAATACCAAATAATCTTAGAGATTCTATGTGGATATCATTTTGCTCTACTTCAGTGCCCATAAAACTGCACAGAAGAAAACAAGTAATGTCGACTCTTTGAGTCTCAAGGTTGAATACGCCTCAAAAGGCCAGGGTCTCTATCAATACCTTTAATGCTCTATCCCTCTCTCAGCCTCCCTTTCAACTTGTTTCTAGTTTCCCTTTTGTGGTTCTCTCTGCATTCTGAAGCATCTCATTCCATCCTGGATTTATCACATCAATGCAGTGTCTGTTATTGTTGGGATCCATGATTGCCAAAATGTTGAAGGTGTTAATAACTGGTGATCCTAAAAGGCACAAACCTTCATGGGACGGTACAAAAAAAATGTTTTATTTTTAAATTGCAGGATAGATGAATTTCAGATCATTTTTGTCCTCTGGCCTTCTACTCAAGCCTTTTGTATAAGATTCTGCCACTCTGAGAGTTGGCATTTACTGCTTTTGTCCATCTGTCATAACAAAATCTTCCTGGTTTAAAAATGTGATAAGACAACTATACATGGACATAATTGGCAGCAAAACATAGGCATGCTTTTTAATTCTGCATAGCATTCCTAGCACTACCCTTTGGGCATTATTAAGTCTGTGGCAGATTTGATTTTCAATGAAAAAATATATATATTTTAAAGTCCATACCCTGCTGGATTACATTTTTGTTCACGTCAAATGTCATTTTCAATCTATGCCATGTTCAGCATTGTTAAAAAAAAAAAGTATCATTAGTGTCTTTCTTAAAAATCCATACTCCATATAAAAATGTTCTAATCAAATCAGATATGTATGAAAGTGTAAAGCACTACACAAGTATGAGATGTTATTCGATAACTGAAATTATTATTTTGTTTCACTTACCAGTATCTAATCTAATAAAAGAGTAATATGCAAATTGACCCTCACTCCATTACACCCAAGCCACGCCCACCAGCCAAGCCATGCCCACCAGCCAATCAGAGTGGCTATATGCAAATTAACCCAGTCAAGATGGTGGCTGGCAGCCACAGAGCAAGAGCAAACAGGAGGCTTCCATTTGCAACAGAGGAAACTTCCTGCATAGGCCAGCTGGGCTTCTGCTCAAGGCAACAACGTTTCAATTATAGAAGATAAATAACCCTAGAACCTGATTCCAGCCAGCCTTGCTGGGATGTTGGGTCAATGGGAGCTGTGGGCAGCCTGGAAATGGCCCTCAGCCCCTCACCCAGGCTGGCCATACCCCCACAGGTTGAGGGTCCCCACTGGGGGGCTTGGCCAGCCTGCAAACAGCCATCAGCCCCTCACCCAAGCTGGCCAGGCATGCTAGCAGGTGGACATCCCCCGAGGGGTCCCAGACTGTGAGAGGGCACAGGCCGGATTGAGAGATCCCCCCACCCCGAGTGCACAAATTTTTGTGCACTGGGCCCCTAGTCCTATATAATAAAAGGCTAATATGCAAAATGACCAAATGGCAGAATGACCAGTTGATATGATATGCACTGACCACCAGGGGACAGATGCTCAATGCAGGAGCTGCCCCTTGGTGGTCAGTGCGCTCCCATAGGGGGAGCACCACTCAGCCAGAAGCCCTGAGCCTGACTCATGGCTGGCAAGTGCAGCAGCAGTGGCAGGAGCCTCCCCAGCCTCTGTGGCAGTTGGACATCCCCCGAGGGCTCCCGGGCTGTGAGAGGGTGCAGACCAAGCTGAGGGATACCCTCCCAAGTGCATGAATTTCATGTACCAGGCTGCTAAGTCCTAAAATACGCTTCCTTGTATCATCTTTCTGAATAATTATCTGTAAATGATTTTTTAAAAATAAGAACAAGTTATATAACATACAAGTATAACCTGAGTATCGGGCATTTTTGCCTTTTGAAAATAATGTTACTACTACATGGATAAGAGGTTTAACAGGTATACTTGCCAGTGAATAAATCAGAACATGCTTAGTACTTGTTTTTTATAATTGTCTAAATTTTTAGAAAAATACTGAATAAACATTTGTGCTAACAATAAAATAGATTAGGTGAAACACAAGACTCATTAAACATAAAAACAAAGTGTGTAGTGACTCTATTTGTATGACAAACACAATTTACATAGTTTAATAGTTTTTCCTACACTTTTCATTTTTTCCAGTATGCTAATATATGTAAAAGTAAAAAATTAGATAATTTTCAGTTAAGTATGGTTTTCGGTAACAATCAATCTTAAAACTTTAACCCTAACTCAAAATAAAAAGGACTAAATGTCAGGTCGGCTGAACTACTTCACTTGAATAAATTTACAAACAAGAAGAAAATCACTATCTCTTCTACCTCGTGAAATCACATTATTTGATGTTGAATTTCTCATCAGATCCTCTATGATCTAACTGTGTCTTCTCTCTTACAATCCACAGCATGTAATTCAATGCCTTTCCAACAATAGTCACTTCCCTCAAATTTTTGAGGTAATAAGACAACCTGACTTAATTCTGACTAAGGATCCAATGGCTGATGTCCAAATGGTCTAGACAAAGATACACTAATCGAGAAATTGTTAAAATGAAAACCCAGCTGACATAAAATACCACTGGCATGTGAGAATAACTACTGTCACTAGAGGAATTTTAAAGACCCATTTATTTCTTAGGATCATAATTACATAAGAGCCTTCGCTGTAGTTGTCTGCTGCTCTCACAGCTTTCTCTCATCTCCAGGAATGGAAACAACATGCACAATGAAATAGTGCCTTGAAATAGTGACCCACCCTGCCACCGCGGTTTAATTCAGGTGCATGACTGAGCCAACCAGCTTCTCTCTAAGGAGAATCTGAGATCTCAAGTGGGAAGAAGGAAGCCATCCTGTGGCCTCCGAAAGAGCAGGGCATGAGAAAGCAGGCGGTGCACCTCCTGAGAGCCCCTGACAGTATCGTGTTTTGTTTTTATTTCCTAAGTGTTTATCACTGATCTCCATTCACTCGAAGTATAGATTTATCTATTTGTTCATTTATTCAGATGGATTTTCCACTCCAATATGCTCCATGCTATTCAAGGCACTGCAGAGGCCAGGGGAAAGGATTGCCTTCTACTCTTCTTTAACTTCCACACCAGTGAAAGACTGATGCCAACGAGGCAAGGGGTAATGGGTTACCCTTCCATGCAGCGTGAAGAATTCAAACCATCATTGGATTTTAGCAGGGAGGATGTGCAGAAAGCACACGTCCTCAGACCAAAGTGAAACACGCCAGAGCATGAGCCCAGGACGGGCTGGAGAAAGACCGCTCTGATCTGGAGAAATAACATGTTCAAACCCTCCAGAAGCGCGATGCCTCGGGAGTGAGTTCCAAACAAGCAGCCAAGCCTGGCGCCCTACACTGTGCACATTGTTCCTTGGTGGCTGAACTTCTTGGTTTAGAAACAAAAACTGCAATTATTGTGTTTTCTGGCATGTTTATGTGAAATAATATACCGAAACCACATGGCGGGTTAGTCCACATAGAACATTTTCTTTTCTCCCCATTTGTTCATTACGTTCTCAGGACACCTCTGATGAGGTTGCTCAAAACAACAGAAAGACATGAATGAGTTAGAATTACAGTGGAGTTGCTTGAAATAGCTCTTGCTCTTCCCCGTACAGAGTCAGTATGGAAATTTGAATAAATAAATGGATGAATGAATGGGAGAAACAGATATTGACTACCTCAAATATTTCTGGTATTAGGAGAAACAGAAACAAACAATTGCTTTTTAATACGTAGCTTGGCTTGGAAAGATATAAAATGTCAAAGCTGTTCAATGTAGAAAATTCTATTAAATTGTAGTATTGAGCTCAAACATTTAGACAGGTTAATCTTATAAAGCAAGAGGAATTGTTCATAGATTCTTCTGTTTTACCATGTGGTAACATCACATAATGCTTATTAGTATGATGGCACGGTAAGGAAAAATAGTTTCTCCCTACGATATTTAAGCTTCATGTCTGCACTTGGAAGATGTTATGAATAGATGTGGGTTATTTTCAAATGAATTTACCTTCTATTTTCCTCCTCCCCTGATACAGCAACAACAATAGAACGGTGTGTTTCTCTCCTTCTGCATTCCTGTCTTGTATAACTTGATTGGAAAATGAATGATTTCATGCCTGGTTAGAGATCACTGCATCGCCTTCTCTCCTTGGCTTTGCTGTAATTGTGGAATATTAAAGTAATCAGAAGTAGAACATGTTCATTTCCATGAAGATGAAGCTAAGCTATTTTTAGGGATGATTTCTGAGTTCCTCTCAACACAACTGGATACTGTATCACAGCCGATGGCTCTTTTTGCTCAAACGATGGTTCCAGTTTGAAATTTGGCAAGCATGCAGTGGATGCATTTCCTGGTCACTGCAAATCCTGTCAAGAACGAATGGCTTTGCACTTCTCTTAGCCTTTAATATTATAATGAGGTAGTGGGACTCTCTAATCAGAAGAAAAAAATATTCAAACATGAAAGAAGTAATACAAAAGACAGTATTTCTCTAAGCACACTTCCCAATACTACCCACTTCTTTATTCTTTGGATCAGAATTTTAACAAAAACAGAAGGCTGAGCTGGGTTTACACGTCTACATGTGTTCTCTGGGTGTGTAGGCTCAGAAGGGAAGAATGTTAGTTGGAAAATGGTAATGAGACTAATTTAACCCACTTCTTCAGTTGTTGAAATCTGAATGGTTTGCTCAGTTTTGCTCCGCTGCTTCAATTAAATATTGTTTCTCTTTTCTGTAAAAAGTCATTCTAAATCTTTGCAAGTGCTTTGCAATTATGATTTTTTTTCCATCTTTTTAGAGGTGAGAATTGACTACAACTGACACATAAATTTGTAAAGAAGATACTTTTTCTTCCACAGATAAATAACATACCGAATTCATTCAGAATAAGGCTCAGATCTTATAATTCTCTGAGAAATCATCTAATCTAATAAAAGAGTAATATGCAAATTAACCCTCTGTTACACCCACAAGCCATGCCCACAAGCCAAGCCCACAAGTCAATAAGGAGCAAATATGCAAATTAAGATGGTGGCAGCCACAGAGCTGGAGTTGCCCTGGTCAATGGAGGAAGCCAGGGACCTGTGGGCCCTGAGCTCTACTCAAGGCTACAAAGTTTCAATTATAGAAGA
>PVJC01008269.1:0-48988 GCA_004026665.1 Murina feae | reverse complement strand
ATTTCCTCCTGGTGCCAGTCAGTCCCCCTTCTCTGGGTGTCTGGGTCCTTAGAAACTCGCTTGGAACTGGAGTTCAGAGCCGCTGGGGACTTGTGGCTCTCTCCGTTTTGGAAAAGAACCGCGTCCCCCGGTGCCAGCCCTTCCCCGAGCCCCGTGCGTGCGCCTCCGTACCTCTGTACTTTGCTTCCGCTGCTCCTCTGAGTCTCAGACTCTTCTCTAGTTGTAGGATTTTCCAGAAGGCTAATTTTTAAAACTAAATTAAACAGAATCAAGAGAGCACTGCTTTGGGCGTCAAAGAAATCCTGCCTCTGATCAATCTATGTCTAAGATCTTAATGGGTTCACCTGGGGAAACCAAGGTAAATCACTTAACCCTTGAGCATCAGGGGAATGGACAAAATTATAAAAGGCCAAAGGACTCTTAGAATTATTGCGGCCACCATGTTGACTTGGTAGGATTTTTATGTGAAACACACACACACACACACACACACACACACGTTTATTAAAAAGTTTATGCTTCTCATAAGAAAGGCAAGAAGTTGCAGGACAGAGTGAGGACATAACTCTGAGGTTGACCATATGTGACGGGTCCTTATCTCTCTGGGGTCCATCTCCCCTCAGGAAGCATCTCTGCCCCTTGACAAGCACTGAGTGCTCTCAGGAAGTCCAGCCCGCCCTCTGTTCACAGGGACCAGCCACTAGGTAAGGACAACAGTAAGACATGGTTGTCCTGGGTGTTTCTCTTCCAGTGGGATATACATCAAAAGATACCTGGTGCCCAGGAATACAGTCCACATGTTCACACTGGGTCCAAGGACACCGACTGTGAGTGATGAGGGGTGGGAGGCCTCCCCACCAAACACAAGGCCAGGTCTTTGGAGCGGTACCTCCCATGCTTTCACCTTATTTCTGTCTCCCAGACTTTCTTCCTCTCCCTCTCCAGTACTTGTTTCCTGCCCCTGGTCACAGAGTCCTCCCAAATGTCCCCAACATCTCTCATTGAAACTCACAGAAGGAGGACTCTTCTCCATTGGAAACTGGTTCATTTTCCTGGTTGCAGAGGAAAATGATGTAGAATGAAGAACTTTCAGAGATAATCCAACTCAGTGGTTTTTATTTCTTAGATCTCTAGGGTGATGCAGTATAATCACAGGGGCCACCAGACTGGGACCTCTTTAACCAAAGGAGCTTCATCTTTAGATTGGCATGAAATGAAGTGTTCATTTACAAAGAGCAGTCCTCTGCTTAACCAACAAAGACCTTATCAAGTATGATAGAACAGGTCTCTAAGTATGAATGTGGGAAAGTTCCATCAAACCTGCATTTAAAGAAAGGAGTTCTTTGCTAAACAATACAATACTCATGGGGTAGAGGAAGAGATCTTTAAGGATGAATGTAAAAATTAAAATAAGAAATAGTTTATGTGAGTTCTATCAAACCTTCAACAAAGGAGATTATTTTTATACCCTAGAGGCAGCACAGAGCCTGGCATATGGGTTTGGGGTGAATCACTACTCTCTTTCTTCTCCTTCAGTTGGTGGTTTCTGCCATCTTGCCATGCTTTTTAAAGTTGTGATGTAAGAATTACACCCAGACCCATCACAGCTTCACAGGACAGTCAAATGTGAAGAACACAGAAATGCTCCAGGCAATGAAGCTTCTGTCCCATAGACCCTGGGCCTCAGCTCCAGACATATAGCTGTTGTGGCCACACCTCCAGCCAGCCACCCTTGGGTAGGCCCCAGAATAGGAGTGGAGCAGCTTAGAAAGATTAAGGTGCCATGACAGACTGAAACAGAATCACTAGGGCTGCCTCTACCCTGGCAAAGGGGAGGGTATTATTTGCAAAGCCCCCTGCTGAGTGGCCTAGGTGCTAGCTAGACAAGCTCAGGAGATGGTTTGGCAACCACCCTGGAAAAAATGCCTGTGTCTCTGCAAATAAATCTGCTGGTGGAGAAAGCACTGGGTTTTCCCCAGTGCTTGTGCAAATAGTGCTCTGTGCTTTACTGGTATTAGAAATTCCTTGGTTTGAGTAGCTCTGGGCCATGAAAATGGGAGCTATGGATTTCTTGTCATTGTTGTTACCCTTGACCTGTTGGGAAATAATTCCAAAGTCAATGGTTTCATTTCCAATTATTTACAACTGGAAAATCTTTGGTAACCAGAGACATGTTTTCCTTAAATTCCCGTTCACAGCTCAGCAACTGATGTAGGGTTGAGCAAGAAAGTCTTGAAGTCCGACACAGAGGAGGGTAGATTATGCACCCAAGTGTGGTTTGGGCATCTGAGTGTAGGTATCTGCATTCTATTAAAACTCATGAAAAGTTATATATTACCAATTGAGTATTATTTGCATCTTATCTTCATTTGATATGCAAGAATTTGTAAAAGCAACATTATGGTTAGATATCTGAGAAATCTCAGCAAAATCGGTGCATTTCTAAATCCCCCCCCCAAAGGTAACACAATTTTTTTAATGTAAAAATAATTAAGTAACCAAGGCCATAGAAAATATTAAAAACATTGTCCAAACAAAACACAAAATAAATTTTAAAAACTCTTCTCCTTCCCCAAAGGCACCCGGCCTTTATAGTTTTATGGGTGAGTGCTACCCAATATTAAAAAATAGGTCATAGTAGATAAACATCATATTATTTTATATAAATGGACATATTTATATAAAATTACTCAACTTGTGTTATGATGCCCATATTTATTAATTCAATGCAAAAATCCTAAGTAAAAATATAAGCAAATCCAATTCATCAGTTCAGTTAAGAAAATACTATACTACCAGCAAACAGAGTTCATTACCTGGTAATAAACTGGGATAAAGGAAGATCTAGACTTCTGGGTAAAAAACATGAGCAATTTTTTTGATATGTTGATTTGTTTTCTCTGCCTCCTAATGAAAATGGAAGCAAATATTCTCACGGGGACTGTCAGCTAACTCAACCACTCTGTGCTACTGCCTCCTAATTCCTTCTTTTGCTGGAGCCAAGCAGCCTTTCCTCTTTCAGTCGTTTTAGTTTGCCAGGTTGCCTGATTCAAAGGCCAGATCTCACCTTAATACATCTTTTTGGAACTCGGAGTCTTTAAAAAAACCAGATTCTTGTAATAGGGCTTAAAGATTTCCCTCAGTAATTCTTTTTGAAAAGAAAAGAAATCCAGAAAAAGGAATGCAAATTAAAGATAGGCTTTTCATTCTATATAAAAGGAATCATGAAATTTTCATTTTCTGGACTACTGACTGAACATAAAAACCTATTTGTTTATATCCTAAGAAGACAGGATAAGGTATCAGGCTCTAAAGAAGTGTTGACTTGGGCAGCACTAATCCCAGGCAATTTGGTGAAGCTTATGAGAATTTAATTATGAGCAACAGGACATTGAAAAGAAACTTGGCAATATCCATAATGTTTAAAAATATGCATGCAAGAAGCATAGAACAGACAGTGGAATCTCAGAGGGAAGGCGGCAGTGGGTGGGAAGACCCAAAGAACTTGAATGCACATATACATAACCCATGGACACAGGCAATGGGATGGTGAAGGCCTGGGGCAGGGAACGGGGGGTGGTGAGAAGGGAGACATATACAATAGTTTCAACAGTAAAGATTTAATTTAAAAAATATGCATGCATTTGCCCTGCCAGACCACATCTAGTAGTCAACCTTTTAGACATATTTGTGCTTATAAGCAGATAGAATCACAAAAACACATATTTGCTTAGGGTAAAACATGTGATTCCCGCCCTCCCTCGCAACAACTCAACTTAATCTCTACTTCAAGTTCCTTCTTTATCTGATGGTAGAAAATAATTCAGTCACTTTCAGACCAGTGTCCATCCCTTTCTGCTCCTTTCCTTATGGTGGCACCTAAGTTCCTGGGTGTTTGCGAGGAGGCTCCTGGGCCCTGGCTCATCTATAACAATGCTTTCTCCTCTGGTCCTGGAGCAGGAGTTCTGAGCCATGTTATTCCAAGTTGTCATCAGGGCACCAGGCTTTGTTTACTAATATAGCCTACTGCCTTGGGTTTCCGGGGTTCACACCACTTTCCATTGAGGCATTCTCAGGTCATCACTGGCTCAGTTACTTTCCCATTATAATTCATGGTCTGGACCCATGAATGTTTGACTATTTTCTCAAGCCACTCAGGGTCTGAGGCCCTCTGTTTCTGTCACTCAAAGGATCTGTGCCCTTCTGCAGCGACAGCCTGTGGGCCAAAGTGTTTCTGCGTTACGACTATGTTCTAGGTGTCAGGAGGAACATGGGTAGACATTCCTTCTTCTAGACCCAGAACATACTTCACTGTTCTGTTATCTCCACCCAAATCCAAGACTCGGCCCAGAACGTAAGGAGCAGGTCCCTTTGTAGAGACAGGGTCTGATTAAGTCTCTCCTCTCTTAGCCATTTGTCCCCTAGTCCAAGAATACTGCCAGCCAGTGAGGATGAGCGAGGCTGGCTCCTCACCTGTTACCTCTCTGTTCTTTGCTGTGGGTAGGGCTTTATGCCTTGATTTCTTTGGCACTTAACTTTTGAAACTAAAAACAGTCTTTCCTATAAAAAAAAAAAGTGCACACACACACACAGAATTTGGAGAACACACACCACCACAGTAAACATTACATTTCAGGAGTGGAAATAAGCAGATAAGGGGGGTCATTTTTACATTTACTTTATATGTTTCTAAAGTGTTTAGACTTTTTTCAGCCAGGGAACACAACTCTTGTTTGTAAGAGGCAGACACATATTAAGAGAAAAAAGTACAGAGGGAGAGTGTGCCCTTCCACAGCAGAGAGGAAATGAGGTCCCGACCTGGATGGATGCTCCAGGCTTGCCTGTGCTCTCGGGTGGGCTGTCTGCAGTGCCCAGCTCACCGGGATGTCGGGATTGAGAAGAAGGTAGGAGGCACAGCAGGACAGATCTGTGCCCAAGCCCCATCCATGGTTGTTAGGGTTTTCATCTTGTGAGTTATAGTTCATTCTATGTAATGAGACGTGCTTTGCGGAATGTCAGGTATAGAATGTGTTCAATGAAAGAGGGGAGAGGGAGTCAGGAAGGAAGAATGATTGTTATTCCTGGGGAGTGGGAAGCATGGTTGCCCCCACAAAGTGGGCATTGACATTCTGAATGCCACCACTGGTGCCCTATTTCTTTTTCTCTCCTTTCCTCAATTGGACAGCCCAAACCAACCCTTGCTGAGCACCTGGTAGAGGAAGCGAGCAGGATACACAAACAGAAGAGAGCTACACACCCCATCTTCACAAGGAGCGCGCTCCAGGTGGTGTGCAAGGTGTGTGCTATAGATGGAAGGGGGAGGCATCAAATACACAAAAGGCACATGCTATGTTTTGCTTGGGTCAGTGTGATAATGGGTTTGCAGGTCCTACCACAGGAAAGGAAGGAGTGGGGGAAAGGGGCAAAAATAACTTACTTAGGAAGACCCAAGTTTAAGATGAGTGATCATAAAAGAAAGTAATGACACAAAAATTATGTTGTAAGTCTGGGTAGAGGGCAACATGGGGGAGCAGAAGGGGCTGGGGAACAAGGCACACTCTGATGAGCAGGGATGCTGAAAGCTGTTCTGGGCTTGTGAGATTGAATGCTCACACTTCTGGGAATTGGAGACGTGAGCAGAGGGCATATGGAGGCAGAGCTGGAAGGCAGAGGGAATTTAAGCCACTCACACCCCCACCTGGCCTGACCTCTCACCCCAAAGCCTCAGGAAAGGGAAAATCAATGGGCTTCCTAAGTGCCCGGGATCTGTGGCTGGAATTTGACCCATGCAGAGTGTTTACTGATCTAGAGATGGATAGGTCCAAATGAGCTCATCTTTACCTTGAGAGAAAGTTATGGAGCCCAGACCAAGACAAAGCCATGTTTTATTCAATGAAAATTTACCCTCCCCGCCCCCCATAGTGCACACAATATCCAATAAACATCCACCTGAGTAACCTACTCTCCAAAAATCAATTTTGAAAGATCAACAAATAGGGACTTTCGAGCTTACAGAAAGCCAAAAGAGCTATTCCAGAATATCTTATATTACCTCTCCTACTGATCTGTATTCTCTCTTTTTTTTCTCCCAGTTTGCAAATATTGACTAAGTTCAAGGGCAGTGGTATAAGGTCTAACTTCAGAGTTAGCATGAGGTGAAATACTTAAGATGGTGCAATCCTGGCCTACTGAAGAACTTAGCTATGGGCAGTGCTTGTCCCTTGACTCAGTTGATATTTGCTTTACCAAGTCAGGGACTATTTTTGTCATCATTGTTAATCTTCCTCTTGCCAGATCTGTTTTGGCCCCGGGCATGCGCTTGAGGTATGTTAGAAGAATGGAGTGCACTATTGTGGGAAAGAATTCTCACTAATTCTGTCAGCCTACAGCTTCCTCAGCCTTGTTCCTCTGATCATAATACACTAAGCAAAATTGCAGATGGGAAGTCCAGCACCTGGTTCCAAGGAGTGGATTTTGGAGCTGGAAGAGCAAGATAGCAACATTCTCATAAGGGCCCTAGGTCTTCTTAATTGGAAAGAATTCTGACTTCCCCATCATGGGACAACTTGACAGAGTATTTTGCTAATAAAGAAACCCACTGCTAAGTGGACTGGTCCAACTCATTTAGACTCCGTTTTGACCTCAATTTTATACAAGTCTTGGTTCAAGGATTTCTAGAGACCTACCTGCCCTAAGATCTCTGGAACTCAAGATGAGCTGGAACTTCTGACACATGGATTTTAGAGTTATAGACCCTGGTTCAAATCTTAATTTCTCCAAGCCTCAGTTTCTTCCTGTGTGACAATAATCATAACAATGCTCTTGCAAGGCTGCACTGAGGATTAAATGTGGCATTGTATCTGAACGCATTTAACACAGTGCTGTTGCTTAAAATGGGATTAATACGTTTTAGTCCCCTTCCTTCCGCTCAGCTCCTCCAGCTGCTGGTGTATCCCCTTTCTCTGCTGCATACATTTGACATAGTGGAACCAGGCCAGTGACACTTGAGGGGATACCACCAGAGTAGAGAAAAGAAAAGGTTAAACCATGTTCAGAAGATCAATATTCGCTTTTAAATGATCTGAGTATAAACTGAGTGAGCTCTATTGACATGGGTGGGGATGCAAATATATAAATAAACATACAGTTGTGTGACTGTTTCCTAAATATGGACACAGCCAACAAAAAGCCTCCATGTGGAGACTTTGTTTGGGAGACTTTTTTTTTTAACTGAACACCATAGAGGCCATCGTATTCTCCTTTTGATATTATTGCTGTGTCTCAGTTGCCCAACGAGCTGATAAGTCTCCTGAGCAGTTTGCTCCAGGGAGAGGTGATAAGACTTTTAGACTCACAGCAGCCTCAGCTGCAATGTTCTACCCAGAGGTCCACACACTACCTCTTATTTGAAATCACCGTATCTCAAAATTTGGTAGATTATGTAACCCTTAGCCACTTCCCCTCTAACATGGGAAAGGCTGGAATTCTTTAATATATATTTTTACTGATTTCAGAGAGGAAGGAAGAGGAAGAGGGCGAGAGAGAGAGAAATACCAATGATGAGAGAGACCATTTATTGGCTGCCTCCTGCATGTCCGCCACTGGTGATCAAGCCCCCAACCTAGAAATGTACCCTGTCTGGGAACTGAAGCCATACCAGCCTGATGAGGCTGGAATTCTTTAAACTCTATTTATGTACATATCTAACAGAATGAATAACCGAGTACTTAATTGATGCCTTTTTTTTGTACCAGTCTTAGTGAAATGAAGAACAGTGAGGAAGTGAGTTTTCTTCTTTTCCTCTTCAGGGCCATCTGATCCTTATGCCTTTGATTTGGCACACTCACTCCAGCGAATTTTACAAGCCTTCAAGCATCAGATCTATGGGTTGATAGCACTGTCCCTGAGAAAGTAAGGATGGATGCTTTTGTGCCTCAAAGGAAACAGAGGGATGTTGACCAATCCATGCTTTGATGACTAGGAGGAGATGGGAATTTAGGGTTTGGGTTTGGTGGACAGAGATGTGCTTCCCTGAAGATGAAGGGTGGGTGGAATTGCTACATGGGCGTCTGTGGAGGACCAAGTGCTAAGCATAGTGTTGAAGACAGAAGCAAGAATTTCACGGACAAGGCCCCAGCAGAACCAAGTGCCTTTAGAATTATAAACAGGAAGCACTGAGAACAGAAGCAGAATTGAGTAGTGACCCAACGTCCATCCTCAGTCTTCCTGGATCATAGATGCCTGGGGCTTTTGACTAACCTCAAGGGAGAGAGAGTCCCTCCAGATAACCAACATTTAACATCCAGCTAGTTCTAGTAAATGGGGGCAGGCACAAGTTATATAAGGAAATGTCCTGTTGCTTTCAATGCTGGATTTTGAATGTTTAGGACAAATTTATACAGAGATAGACATATTAGATAGATAGATAGATAGATAGATAGATAGATAGATAGATAATAGGTAGGTAAATAAAGAGACAGAATTCTTGGGATTGGAGAGGAGAGTTGAAGGGTGTCTTTTATTTTTCATTTTATTTCATTTTTATTACTTGAATTCTTATAAATATTATTGCTTTTATAATTTTTAAACAATTTTACAAAGAAAAAATTTTACTCTTAAGAAACAATGATGGCAGCTCAGTAACTCCATCAGAATGTGTAGCTTTGCTTATCTAACACATCTGTACTGAGCTTATCTTCAGTGCCCGGCACTCAGGTGGATCCAGAGGGAAATCACAGACAAGACTCAGTCTGCCCTCAAGGAGCTCACGGTCTATAGATGGCAAGTGCACCAGAGGGGAGCACTTCGGCCACGTGTGCCCATGGGACTGCTGGGTAAAATTACACACTTCCTGCTGGTGATGCCCCAGAACGACCTGGCAGGAAGTGTGGCTTTCCCAACTCAGATCTTGAAGCCTGGAGGCCGCGAAGTTAAAGTTTTGCCTGAACTGTGTGCAGCGACCCCGGCATGGCCTGTGATCCTAGTAAGCCGTTGTCTGGGAATTCGCCATACAAGTTCTCAAACAGCTTCTGAGAGTGTCTGGGAAGCCATTCACTCTGGGGGCAGAAAGCCTCTGGTCCCAGCCATACTGGGCTCCTGGGCATTCTTCTCTTTTATACCTTCAATAATCAGTTCTTCTAGGTTTGTGGAAACGGTGATAAGTAAAGCAGACAGAGTTCTGACCCTGGTGGAAGCTACTATACTCTAGTGGGGGAGACATTAAGCCCTGTGTTTGGGGGAAATGGACGCATGTGAAGGCCTGAAAGACGCTCTGGAACCAGTGAGCCAGGAGAGGCTGTTCCAGGAGAGGGTGCAGAATGGGGAGGACATTCTATCACATGGCAGGAGGAGAGAACGCAAAGCTCCTTTCTTTGCTTCACCAGACAGATAAAAGTGATTTATATTTCAGAAGAGAAGGAAGGAGAGCCACATGTGACGGATCCTATGACAATCTTTCCCAAAGAATGTCCTCTTCTACGTGAATGGTGTTGTCATCCAGCCATCCACTAGCCAAAATTGAAAATCCATAAGTCATTCTTTTCTCTTAATTCCCACATGTAATCAATCATTACTTGGCTGTCAATTCATGTTTCTTATATCATTCAAATGCACTCACTTTTCTCCAGCCACAGTACTTAATTCAGGCCCCCCTCACCTCTCATCACAGGCTCTGCAATGGCAATAAGTAAGCTATATGGCAATTGGCCTCCCTCCAGTCTTTGCACCCCAACATTATCAATTCATTCTCCCATACTCTATCCAGAGTGATTTTTCCAAAGATTTCACCTATCTCTCTGTTCAGAATCTAGAGTTTTACCATTGCTCCAGAGTAAAGTCCAAATGCCTTAAGCTGGCTCTTAACGCCTCTTATGATCTGTCCCTGGTTATTACTCTACCATTCTCCTTGCGTTGGTCCCTTTTCTCCCAATGTAATGGTCATCCTCCATGTGACTGCTATCACCAACCAATCTTTCTATATCAAATCTCTAGCATTTCCCAGAATAAGACTAATAAGGACTCCCTTTCACTTCAATATTATATCCTATCCTCTTAGCATAGCAGATGAT
Organism: Murina feae; assembly: GCA_004026665.1. Classification (NCBI taxonomy): domain Eukaryota; kingdom Metazoa; phylum Chordata; class Mammalia; order Chiroptera; family Vespertilionidae; genus Murina; species Murina feae. The sequence continues at coordinate 38,921 of PVJC01008269.1, read as the reverse complement.
TCTCCTTATATTACTCCCACCTTTTCCTCCTGCTGTATTTCCCATTTCTTCTCCAGGACATTAAATTGCTTGTGGTTCCTAACACATACCCTGCTATTTCATCACTCAGTACATTTACATAAATATTCCCTCTTTCTGAATGTTTTTGTTTTCTTATTTTCTGCTTAAATCCTTTGTTACTCCTTAAAGCACTATCCAGATATTAAATATTCAAATCTATATTATCTATCAATCAAGTAGAAGAATTAACACTCTGATATGCACTGATTCAAAAACTTATTTTTCATTCAGTCTTTCTGAAAAATGTATGCAAGATACAGAATGAAGGTGAAAATAAACAACAAAAGAAGAAGATGTGAAATGAAAAGTAAAACAAGCGTTTCATGGAAGTTACATGGAAGACAGGTTGACAGCTGTGTAGCAGGCTTAGAATGCAGTTAGTTCCGATTGGAACAAGAACTCAATAATTTCCAAAAAGATGTCACTGGCAAATTTTAAAAGATTCCACATAATAGGCAGAATGAGAAGCTGGAAAATGTTTGTGAAATAATAATGAAATTATGTGTTCCTTGTCATAATAAAGAAAAAAAGTCAATAGATACTCCAGGAAAATAAAGAATAAATAAAACAAAATACAAGAAACTAAAATGGAAGAAAAAATGGCATGGTGGCAAGCAACTGATAAATGATGTGAAGAAAATCAATCTTAGAAAAATAAACACCATACAAATGCTAACTAATAGAAAACTGGTACAGTGGTATTAATATCAGACAAGTAGGCCCTGAAAAGATAAAAAGAAGATTAAAAACAGAAACTACTTTTGAATGTACTCTAGAAATATTCTGTCTCAAGTGATCTGGGGTCCATATAAGGTAATGAGGGCAGGCAATTCATTTTATAAAATGCTGACACCTAAAACAGTGCCTGAGATGCAGCAGGGAGTCATAACTATTTATTTAATGAGTGACTTGAAACAGTAAAGAAGGAAGTGTACTCTTAACACTGCCGAGCTTAGCAATGTCCACAATTTATGTAACTGTAATAATATAAAGGCACTTACTCTTCCTTACCAATGAGAATCAATATATGGCTATTAATAGAGAACTAAAATATGGTTACAGAGAAGGACTTACACAGTATCAACTGTGGCAATGTGAAAACAAGGTATGATTGCTCCAAGTTAGGAAGCACTGGTAGAGAAAAGGGGAGGGTATTAATGTCCCTCATCTGGGGAGTCAAAGGACACACTCTAAACGTGCAAGAACTAAAACTAGACTTTTAAAGGTGCTGCTTAAGGTTACAAAGGTAAGTAGGACCAGGAGCACCCAGGAGCTGTTAGCAGACTTCTCTCCATTATGCACACCTTCCAAATGATCTTTTCCAGGCTCATGGCTTGAAATACCATGTATACTGACAACTCCCAATGTGTAGCTTAAGCTGGATGATCTCCCAGACTCTTACATCCAATTGTCTAGTCAACATTTCCATTTGGGTATCCACTGAACGTTTCAATTTAACATGCCCAGGAGCACATTTAAAGAAACTTGCACTTGAAACAAGAAAGAAATTAAAAGCATTTCAAGTCTTTACATAATCTCTATACAAAAATACTACAAGACAAAGTGAAATCTTCGAGCACAACAAACATCTAAAAACTTCCCTTTCTCCATTTCTGCTCCTTCTAAAATCTTCCATAAGGCAGCATCAATTCCCTGAAACTCACCAACTCTCAACTCCTACTTTCTTCCCCAATGTCTCCTAGTGCTTTACTCTGACTGGTAATAACAGCAAATGCTTATATGAAATTACAGCGTGCCAGGCATTGTTCCAGCCACTTAAATCTATCAACTCATTTAATCTTCACAATTGTAGAAGGTAGATACTATTATTATATCCCATACATGAGAACACAGACTTAGCAAGTACTTGCCCATGATCACCCAGCTAGTAAGTGGTAAAGGTAAGATTTGAACCTTGTCTGTCTGGCTCCAGAGTTTGTGCTCTAACTACCATATTATCTGGGCTACGACACTCAGGTTTCTATTGTCTTCTCTGTCATACGCCCATCACCCGATTTTCACAGCAAAGGAGATCCTGAGAGCTGTCTCCAGAGGCAGCATACATTCCTTCTTAGAAAACAGGGGAAAGAAGAAAAATTGCAAACACTCATAATACAATTTTTTCCTTGAAAAAAATGGTATTAAATTTTGCCCTAATGTAACTCAGAGAAACAAGTTGCATGAAAGGAAATGTGATACTGAAAAGTATGGGCATGTATAAACTGAAAGTCCTAAACTTCTCTGGATGAGGGGACCCCAAGCCATCAGAGTTATATTTACCTTGATGGACCATATCATATCCACCTGCAAGTTCCTTCAAGAATCATTAGGAATGACAGCAGCTGCCTCCTAGCCTCTCAGGGCCCTAAGGCTTCAGAGATGCCCAGGTTTTCTTCAAGTTCTGGGTGGTTGGCTGAATTTGTGGAGCATCTTCCAAAGACCACAAGCCAACAGGGAGGATCATTATGCTGCTGCCTGTCTCTACTGCACAGTCTCTGATCCTCAAAACTCAGGACTTCCAATTCTTGGCGTTGAGTTTAAGTGGCTAATTAAGTTGTTGAGTTCTTGTAAATACTTCGGGACATGTATTGTTGCTAAATCAATGTCTCTATGGAAGAATAAGGCCTGAGGCTTATTCTTGTTCCACCATTTTACTAACATCATCATCATGATGAGTATTTTTCTTAACCGCCCCCCCTTTTTTTTTTCACAAACTTTAATAAGTGTCTTCTATATGCTAGAGCTAGGTTAAGTAGTGGTAAGTAGGGGGTCTCAAGAAATCCAAAAGTTAAATCCAAATATACCTGACTCAAAAACCCTCTGATGTATGCACTATGCCGTGTTGTTACACACTGTACTACAAAATTTGTGGGAAACTTACCCAGCATGGAAAACGAATATATATTACAATGTCTATGGCAGTGTCCCATAGGAGGTTGTAGGCACCAAATACAGTGGCTTTTGTGAAGAACGCCTGTAGCCTAAAGTGTCACAGTTCTGGGAATCTCGACCCAGCAGGCATGTGTCTCTGATGGCAAGCTTGGTGCCCAGGGAGATGGGTAGGGTTCCCCAAGAACTTTGCAGAAATGGGAATAGAGAAGAAGTGAGAAGTTCAAGCATGTAGCAGGTTCTTGCTATATTACCAAACCAGAAGGGCAATGAACTAGATGGAGACTGAGGAAAAACGGAAGAAATCACAATAAAAGAATCCTCATCCTTAGTTGGAATGAACTCTAGATAAGACAGACCTGGGTTCAAATACCTCATCCCATCCCTTATTCAGAGCTCTCAAGCAAGTTACCTGAACCTCAGGTTTTTCATCTCTAAAATAGCCCTTAAACTATCTACATCACAAGATTATTGTGGGAATTCAAAGAATGTGTATAAATACCCTAGAACAAAGCCAATTACACAGTAGACACCAAAAAGGGAGTAGTTATTACTATTTGATAATAAAATACTGCAATGTATATTAGCTTTCTATGGCTGAGTTACAAAATGCCACACATTTAGTGCCTTAAAGCAACACAACTTCATTGTCTTATAGTTTCTATGGGCAAGAGTCTTGGCATAGCCTGGCTGGGTGCTGTCACTTTAACAGGAGCAATTTGCCCAAAAGCAGGATACACAAATCAGGTCCACTTGGGAAGATTAAGCTGTTTACATCTCTTTTCTTCAGAGATAGTCCCAGTCAAGGTGATGGAAATACTTCCTTTAGAGATTCTGGCTCTCAATGTAGGGGTGATGGTGGTTTGGGGTGGGGGTGGGGTGTGAAGATGTGATTAATCTTCATGAAAAATAGCTATTAGAGAAAGAACAGGGAAAAGAGCCTGAGCCAGGGCCAAACACCCTCCTACCCCTCAGCTCTGGATTTGGAACTGTGTGTCTTACAGGAGCTCTTCAACCTAAGAGCATCGATTCAGCAGCACACAGATATTATTTCTGCTCATCAAACTCACTGTTATTTGTAGTTTTCATGGGTTAACATAGCCTCTTTCAGAGCTGGCCATGTGGACGCTCCTGAGAGGTATGTACCTCCGAAGGGCTTGCATACCTTCACTTAAAGCAGTGGTTCTCCACCTTCTGGCCCTTTAAAACAGTTCCTCATGTTGTGACCCAACCATAAAATTATTTTCATTGCTACTTCATAATGTTGCTGCTGTTATGAATCGTAATGTAAATATCTGATATGCAATATGGGCTTAGGCGATCCCTGTGAAAGGGTCATTCGACCTCCAAAGAGGTCTCAACCCACAGGTTGAGAACCGCTGACTTAAAGGGTCTGGGAATGGGTAATACTCAGTGCAATACTCAGAGAGAGATCCACCAGCTTGGTTCCAAGAACCTGTGCCTCCAAGTTATCACTGCAATAGCTATGGCACTGAAGAGAGAATTGAACTCTGTTTTCTCATTGGCAAACTAAGTCCCAGACATTTATGATAATAACACTAGAGGCCCGATGCACAAAATTCGTGCAAGAGGCTTGACCCTCACAGCCCCAGCTTTGTCTGGAAGGTCGTCCAGACGTTGTCCAGAAGGTCATCCATATGGTCGTTCTGCTGTTGGGTGTAATTAGCATATTAGCTCTTTATTATAGAGGATACCATCATTACTAGCTTTACCTTCAATGAAACTAGGTTGATTTTTTTCCCCCCAGTAAATCAATAAAGTTAACAAAAAACGTTTTGGTAGGAGCAGCATATAAAACATCAAAGCTGGCCCTTCACCCCAGGACATTCGAAAACTCCTCTCTGTTCCCTTCACCCACTTCCACCCTGAACCCATCTAGAACTACTCTACCCACACCCCTTCCCCACAAACACTTTATCAAAATCTTCACCCAAACATCCTGGCACGCTGGCTCTTTCCCTCATTTCCTAAGGTTCATCTGTGTTGGTTAAATATTATTTCACACATAGTAAGCCCTTCAAACAAGAATCTTGGAGTGCATGGACAGGCAATGGCTTGTGAGTCAAGTCTGGCAGGAATGAGACTGTGCTGAGGCTGCCCTCTCCCCCCCACCCCTACCTGCCTCTGTCCCTCCCTCACCCACAGCCACACCGTCACACAGATCAGGGCACAACTGTGTTGAGAAAGAACACTGATAAAGCCATGAAAAGCTTTGGAAATGGTAACTCAGCTAGACTTAAACACTTGAATTCTGAAGAAGGCGGGCATGGAGGCCGTTGAATCCCATTCTTTTCTAAGTGTGTCTACACTCAGAAATTCCAACGAGAAACCATTATTCCAGGATCTGATGGTACCATGATCTCAATGTCACTGAGCCAGAAAAGTCCCCAGTTTGTAAACATAAAATAACCATATGTGGTCCTTATGGCCTCACATCTACTCTATAAAAGAGAAATATTAAAATTAACCATTTCTCCGAGACAGGGTAAGCCACGCCCACCAGCCAATCAGAGCGGCTGTATGCAAATTAGCCCAGCCAACATGGCGGCCGCCACTCACGGACCTGAGTAAACAGCCCTTTCCGTTGCGGCAGGAGCGAAAGTGAAGCTGCGCCCGCTCAGCTCAGCTCTGATTAAACTGCCTCTAGCAAAACACAGCTTTGAAACATTTGAAACAAAGTAACAATCATAGAATCCTCTGGAGCTGAAGGAAAGAGCAGCTCAGGCCTAACCAGTAAAAGTAACAATTGTGTCATTATAGACGCTGCGAGGTGAAGCAGAGGAGGCTTCCTTAGTTAGAAGGCCTCCTTAAAGGAACAGTGTATCAATTATAGAAGATAACCCCAGGCCTTCAAGGAACAGCATCAATTATAGGAGAGAAACCGCAGAACCTGCGTCCAGCCGGCCTTGCTGGGACGTTGGGTCAATGGGAGCTGTGGGCAGCCTTAAAGCCCCTCACCCAGGCTGGTCAGGCATGCCAGCAGGTGGACATCCTCAGAGGGCTCCTAGACTGCGAGAGGGCACAGGCCGGGCTGAGGGACCTCCCGAGTGCACAGAGAGGCTGCAGGGCGGGACAGCGCAGGACCCAGGACCCGTGAGAGGGAAATAGGAGGCAGGGTTGGAGGGCACCAGGAAGCGGGTAAGAGGCAGCAGGGGGGGGGGTCTGGGCCTGCTTGGTGGCTGCCCAGGCCCTTTGAGGGGCATCGTGGAGCGGGAAAGCAAGGCTGCAGGGGCCGGGGTCCTGCTTGGCAGCTCCCCAGACCCCTTGGCGGCACAGGGAAGTGGGAAAGGAAGGCAGCAGGGGACGGGTGAGTGGGAAAGAGTTGGCGGCCTGCTTGGTGGCTTCCCAGGTCCCTTCCGGGGATCAGGGAGCAGGAAAAGGCTGGCCTGACCACAAGGCAGGATTTTCCCTGCTTTCTGGTGGCTGGAGGAAGATGGGCAGTAGGCAAGCTTGGGAGGCAGGCCGCACCCAGCCCTGGCCACAGCTCAAAAAAGAGAACAACATGCAGGGGAGGGCAAGAGTCTGAGAGATCAACATAGAGGGGATGCCTGCTCCAAGCCTGGGGGCAGGCCCCCGGCAGATAGACACACACAGGAGGACTGCTCTGAGCCTCAGATGCGGCTGGGGGCAGGTCCCCAGTGGCGACAAACACACATACACACACACACACACACACACAAAAGGCGCCTGGCAGACTGGGGCCATCATAGGACATCCACTGAGGGGTCCCAGACTGTCAGAGGGCACAGGCCGGGCTGAGGGACTCCCTCCACCCCGAGTGCACAAATTTTTGTGCACCGGGCCCCTAGTCATTTAATAAGCACAGCTGATACCACAGCATTTTTCTAGGACCTATATGGAAGAAAGAGAATGGATTTCTGATTCAGAACTCCCAACGTATAGGGTAATTTCTCTTTTCGACCTAAGAGCCCACACTCTCCTGTTCTCCGACCTTGACAATGACTATCGCATGCGTGTAAACAGCACTTTGTATTTTTTTCAAGACACTTTCTAAGGCGGCATCTGTATGATTGTCCCGGCACCCCAAAGAGATAAGCAGGGTGAATGTTCTCCCCATTTTATAGGAGGGGCAGCCGAGTCTCCACAGTGCTCATGCTGTGCCGCAATCTCAGCACAGGTGTGGCGGCACCTTGGAAGCCACAGGCCTGGCTTCTGCTTCAGGATGGAGTTCTCATGGCAAAGTGTGAACACTGCGAAATCCTTTTGCTTAGACTGTGGGAGCACTGGCAATCGCTTCCTATGTGCCCCTAACTTTGGGCACAGGCCCGCCTCTGATGAGGCCATACGTCTACTGTCTGATGCCTTGTTGTAAAAGACAGGATGGTGAGGTAAGACAGTTTACCAAAGGGAGAGAGGAGGTTTGAGGCTGGAGTAAAAGAGGCTGGAAAATGAGGTGGGGCGTGGAAGAGCAGAGAGAGGCCCTGAATGCAAAGAAAAGGGGGAGATGATCCCAATTCTAGCACTGCTGGAAAATGGGAAAGTTATTGCTGCACAAAGACCCTCTCGAACCGCCTGCCTTCCAACATTTCTGCGGCACTCTCTGCAGTTACTTGTGTATGGCAGAAGCAGCATCTTTGTATTATATGAACAGTCTGCTTCATAATCAAATACCATCTGTCGCTACATCTGAACTTGTTTTCAACATCTGTGCGTTCTGGTCTTAACAAAGCTTTAAAAACTAATTCAAAAACTTTCACAGATCACTGACTAAATATGTACATTGACCATCTTTCCGCACTGGTTTGCGGTGTTTCTCCTATAGGTGCCCCCCTCGACCTGGGAAGCCTGAAGACATATACACTTGGAAGCTCTCGGAAACTGATTTCCTAATGGCCTTGGGTAGCCAAGTGCAAGAGAGGGACACTTGCTTATGCACCGAGAGGACCCATCATATTCTTTCTTGGTGCCAATATGGTCCCTTCCTGCCAATGAGAAACCTGTAAGTTGATCAGCTACCATACCCCAATTACTCAAAATGACACTACAGATAAAACGGCAACCAAGGGGAGAATGAACTGGATGGCTTCGATGCAGCACAAGTGTGTTTGAACAAATGGCGAAGTAAAACCCTGAGAGCTCTCGGGAGGATAAGGACGCTGTTACTTTGCACATGCTTCAGAAATGCGAAGGACATCTTTACAGAACTTTTGGCCAACCCCCTGGCAGATGTTGACCAGTTTTGCTTGTGTATACATCAGTTGCAGAACACTAAAACAGAGATTGGAAATTTTAATTTAGTCAAGGCAGTTGGGCTAAAATGATGGCTTTTGTTGAAACCATTAAATAGAGCTGCCTAATGAAGTACAGTACAGGGCCGGCCAACAGAGCCCTGATGGGAGGCTGCTGCTTCCAAGCTGGAGAGAGAGGGAAGGCAGTGGTCGCGGGTCTCAGAGTGTGGGCTGTGCATGTCCTTGGGCAGAGAGAAAGGGCTTGGGGTAGTGGGGGCCGAGGGGAGGGGGGCTAGCAACCATGAACAGAGGGGGGGTGGGGGGTGCCCACAACATCAACGCTGGTGGAATCTCAGCAGGGCATGAGTGTGTGTGTAGGCATGTGTGTGTGCATTTGCATGTGTGCACATGTGTGCATTTGCATGCAGTACAGGTGTGCATGTGTGTGGGTATGTGTGTGTGTGTGTGTGTGCTGTGTGCCAAGTGAAGGTTTTATTTTGGAGACACTCTCTTTTACGTTTCAGCTGCCCACTCACCAGGGGCCGAGAGGGAAATGTGGTGTCATGAGCAAGTGCACGGCCCCTTGAAGGTGAAGTGATGTGGGTGAGTTTGGATCAGAGTGAGGGAGGGTGGTGGCAAGTTGTAAGGCTGGGGAGCGCGTGGGAGTGCGGGGAGGCTGCTGAGTTAATGAGTCCCGTGACTGACTCCCCTGCTTCAGTATACTTGCCCTTCTCACGGCTGCTTGATGGCAAGTAGCCATTAGGTGTGCCCTGGCCAGTCTTCCTTGCCCACTCAGGGTCAGCAGAGGCAAAGCTAAGATAACCTCAGTATTGACAGAAACCCACGTTAGCATGATGGTGCTGACTGATCATTATTCAGACGATCGGACACTGGCTTCCTGCACAATGATGAATAATTAAAGAGCACTAGACTTTGTGCATATTTTTCAATTGTTTTCCTGTCTTAGTGGGAATGTTTATCACATGACCACTTAATATTCTAGTAGTGATTAATGTTTTAAAAGATATAAACAATACCATATTTTAGTAAAGATTAGTTATTTTTACTATGGTATAATTATTTAAAGCATATAAATAAATGAAACTGCATTTAGTAAACATCTCTTATTGGCCATGTATTACAGAAAATAAAGAAAGGCTTAGTCCTTATTGACCTTATCTACACTAATAAAAGAGAAACATGCAAATTCGTGTCACTCTGCTACATCCCAAGCCACGCCGACCAACCAATCAGAGTGACCATATGCAAATTAAGCCAACCAAGGTGGCGGCTGGCAGCCATAGAGCTGGAGCAAGCAGGAGGCTTGGTTGCCCCGGCGATGGAGTAAGCCAAGCTTCCTGCCTGCCCTGGTGGGCTGTGGCCTCTGCTCAAGGCAACAAAGTTTGAATTATAGAAGATAAATAAATCCCAGATACCTGCTTCCAGCCAGCCTTGCGAGGAGCTTGGGTTGCTGGGGGCTGTGGCCAGACTGAAAACAGCCATCAGCCCCTCACTCAGTATGGTCACACCCTCATGGGGTGAGGATGCCTGCTGGGGGGTTTGGCCAGCCTGCAAACAGCCATCAGCCCCTCACCCAGACTGGCCAGGCACCCCAGCAGGACCCCCCACCCCAAAGGGGCTGTGGCCAGTCTGAAAACAGCCCTCAGACCCTCACCCAGGCTGGCCAGACACCCCAGTGGAGACCCCCACCCTGAAGGGGCTGTGGCCAGCCTGCAAGCAGCCATAAACCATTTATTCTGGCTGGCCAGGCACCCCAGCAGAACCCCCCACCCTGAAGGGAATGTGGCCAGCCTGAACACGGTACTCAGCCCCTCACCCAGGCTGGCCAGGCACTCCAGTGGGGACCCCCACCCTAAAGGGACTATGGCCAGCCTACAAGCAGTCATCAGCCCCTCACCCAGGCTGGCCACATCCTCATGGGGTGAGGTTCCCTGCTGGGGGGCTGTGGCCAGTCTGAAAACAGTCCTCAGGCCCTGACCCAGGCTGGCCAGGCACTCCAGCAGGAACCCCACCCTCATCCAAGACACCCTTCAGGGCAAACCAGCCAGCCCTCACCCATGCACCAGACCTCAATCCTATTTAATAAAAGGGCAATATGCAAATTAACCCTAACAGCAGAACAACTGGGAATGACTGGTCACTATGACACACACTGACCACCAGGGGGCAGACGCTCAATGCAGGAGCTGTGCCCTGGCAGTCAGTGTGCTCCCATAGAGGGAATTCTGCTCAGCCACAAGTCAGGCTTAGGGTTGCCAGTACAGTGGTGGTGGTGAGAGCCTCTGCCACCTCCTCAGCCATGCTAAGGATGTCCGACTGCAGCTTAGGCCTGCTCCCCGCTGGCAAGTGGATATCCCCAAGGGCTCCCAGGCTGCCAGAGGGATGTCTGACTGCCAGCTTAGGCCCGATCTCCTGGGGGTTTCACAAGCCAGGAGGTGGACATCCCCTGAAGGGTCCCAGACTGTGAGAGGACACAGGCCTGGCTGAGGGACCTCCCCACCCTGAGTGCACAAATTTTTGTGCACCAGGCCTCTAGTTAGTTAATAGTTGTTTGAAATGATTGTCTGAGATTAAGTGAATACTGGTATATTTTTTTCAAGCTGGCTCAGCTGTATTAAACATGGCCTAAGTACAAAACAAACAAACAAACACATACACATCAAAACCTGCTTCTGCTGTTTAGTACTTGTGATATATTCATATCATGTTGCTGTTTGCCTTTTGTCATGAAGACGACCAGACTACTAATTCTTCAAGTGAACCCAGCCAACGCCCAATATTAGACCCTGAACATCCTAATACTGTGACATATCCTCAGGTTTTCAAGCATGAGGACCCCTCTACAGGATCAGCATCCTGTGACATTCATTCTATACATAGATGACGCTTAATGGACACAGGGGGTCACTGATCCAAAGCTGGCAGCCAACATCCACTTCTAGCTCCAATTGCCTCTAGATCTTTCATAATCACAGAGATATCTTAACCCCACCCAGTGATCATGCAAAATAAATTCTATTGCATTAAGAAGTATTCATGTTTCACTCAAATAAATACAAAAATAAGTTTGGATTTCTTTATTTAAAGCACAGTTACTGACAGCCTGGGGGAGACAACCAACAGAGTTCTAGGTGGACCAGCAAAACCAGCTTAGAATAAAATACTTCCTAAAATATTTATATTCTAGCTTACAAAAATGGATTCTTTCCCCACCTGGATGAAATAGATTTGTCTATAATACTTTTCATACTGCTTCTAAATATCCAGATTTATCTTGAAATGAACAAATGTCCAGGAGGTAGGGAGAAAGGGAAAGAAGGAGAATTCCAATTAGATGCTGCATAATTTTTGTATCTACTAAAGAGAGAACAGCAGATGCAATTTTGAAAGCCAAATTATTTGGAGGGGGAGGTGAGAAGAAAAATCGGGACTCCATTGACATTGATGATCACCCTGATGTACAGTTTCCAGTTCATTTCTTTTTTCTAGGACGTAGTGTCAGTAAATGGCACTGCTCTTAAAGGTTTGCCAGTATTTCTCCATCATTTCTGCTGGGGGTGTGCTATGGCTTGGCAATTTGTGCGCACGCTGGGCTGAAGCGTGGTATACACAGATGCAATTTTCCGTTGCAATTACCAAAAATGAAATCAAAGAAGCTGCTTGGGATTTCAGTTTATGGGAATGTTAGTGAGAGAGGAATATTTGCATCGCTCTTCTCTTCCGGCACATGTTTATGCCTCAATTTTGTTCATCTTTATTTCAGGTGATTTTCCATCTTAGAAAAGCTAAAGTTTAAACACATACTGAAAAGACTGAGGTAGGTTTCATTATAGTGTATGTCTTTGTTATGGCATGACTGTGGTTTAAATGTTGTTGTTTCCTGGTAGAGGTTGAAGGCAGAACATGGGCCCTGTCCTCGAGTATAAGACCTTTCGCTTTCCCTCAATTACTACAAAACTCTCTTCAATACTACGTTGTTTTCTCCTGAGTTTCTTGGGTTTCTCCAAGTGCCCTACACTTTAATCTGTGTTGGTTAATTGGTGGGCAGGGACCATGTCTGTATATACAGGGCTTCACACAGTATCACCCAGCCTGGCAACATCAATGTACAGCCAACATCAACAGCTCTTGACTGCACATTCAAATTTCTTTAACAAAAGCTCAGAGATCTTATAATTGAATTATCCAAATCAACACATCCCTCTGATTTTATAGACATGATGATGCCCTATTTCAATGATGCCCCCAAAATACGTATTGGATGAAATATGAAGCAAGGGGTCACTGGAGCCATCAACAGCTTAGTAAAGACTTGGAGTAGGAGCAAAAATGTTTTTCATGGACTTCAACGAAGTAGACTATGTCATAGAAATAGAGTTTCTCTTCAAAGGTAAAGCTCTAAGCCTTGGCCCAGTTGGTGAAAGCACCGTCCTGATACACCAAGGTTGTAGGTTTGATCCCCAGTCAAGGCACATATAAGAATCAACCAGTGAATGCATAAATAAGTGGAACAACAAACCGATGTTCTCCTCTCTCTGTCAAAAATTTTTTCAATAAATAAAAAATATTTTTTTAAAAAATAAAGCTCTAGCTTTTCTCAAACAGAAGGTGAAAAACTCCAGGAAAATGGCTAGAAGGTGATTGGCTGGATGAAGAAGGAGGTCCTAGGAAATGGCTCTGACCTTTGGTAGAGCTTATGCCATGGCTCCTCCCAGCATGAGAGCTGTCATTTTCTCAGATGTGTTTTCTGCCTACCTCTCACTCTTTAAGTACTTAGGACAAAGGATCAGGTTTTGAATCCCTGAAAACTCTTAGTGGTATGGCCTCAGGAAGACTCTCCCATTATAAGCTGATCCAATTCTTTATTGTTTTTACCCTATTTTCCTTTCTCCATTCTATTCTTAAAAACATTGAAAAGAAAAAGAAAATCAGAATATTAAAGGAGGGAAGAAAGAGAGAGAGGGAAGAAAAGAAGGAGGAAAGGAAAAGAAGGAAAAATCAGCAACTATTGTACATAGTCAGGGACTTCATTTTATTTCTGATTTCAAAGACGGCTCCTCCAATCACCTTGTTCTCCAATGTGCTGAGCTGAAAGGCATTTGAGGAGTAGCAAAAAGAGAAAAACCTTGGCATTGCTGACAAGACAACACTGCAGCATCTGGGGTGCTCCTCTGAGAGCTGTGGCCAGGCTAACCTGGCCTCGCATTGCTGAGTTTGCAGAACCTGGAGGATGAGGTCACATTTGGCCATGACTATAAATAGACACCAGTGACAACTAAAACCAGAAGGGAGCTCTGCCTCTGGTTCACAGGCTGACATCTCTGAACAAAGAAATTAGGTGTCCATCATTATCTAGAAATCTCAAGAAAAGCAAAAACACTCTGGAAGGTCATGTTTTGCCTTCCCTTGTTCGCTTCCCTCGAAGTCCTTTGATCTTAGAAGGAGATCCCTTGGATTCCAATATCAAGATGAGAACAGATGCTGAGGAGTTCCCTATTGCTTGGGATTCCCTAAGAAAAAGTATCCAGCAATTGCCTTACAGCAAAGGGAATCATGTCACACCTCCAAGCTGCACAGTGAGTTTACCCCAGGAGCAACTAACTCTCTGTAATACGTTATCCACGCACAGTGAGACCTGACATGGCAGTCTACATCCCTCCATCCCCCATACTGCCCTCGGAGTTATGTGCCCTTATCGTACATATAACTCAGTATCTTGTGAGAGCTCACCCTTAGCTTACAACATAGCTGGCTGAACGAGAGTAAACGAGCCTCCCTTGCTTCCAACACAGCTTGTAAAAACCAGGGTCCAACCATCTGCAGCACCTGTTTGTAGACAATTCAATGGAGGTATTTGTCTTCCAAATCACAAAGAGAATCCGGACAGGGAGCCAAGGTTCTCCCGTTTGATGGGGTGGTGGGATTGGCTGCTGGAGTCACCCTTCTATGTCCCCAGCAGCACAAGCTGCTGCCCCCTGAGAGATGTATCCTTTCATCTGGACAGCAGTGTTGACCTGCATTGGTGAGAATGCAGGGGCCCGAGCCCCGGGCTCTAACATGGATAACAGTATCCGAGCAAAGTCTGCTCAATCCAAAAATGCAAGTAAAACTCTAAAAAAAATTGCCATCTGGACCAGGGAAACATGTCATCTTTCAGACTACGCATAGCATCAGTGTTTTTCTTTCCACAAATTTAGCACTCTGCCCTTCCCCCACCCCCGCTGCCTCGCCCCTTCCCTCACTCCCTCCCCCTTCACCCTTTCCAGGGCTCTGTCACTTGAGAAGCCCTGTCTTCGCTTTTCTTTGTATTTAATTTTTCATATCATTTGCAGGACATATCGCATATTTGTTGTGATTTATGCAATATCCATCCTTCCTCTGACTTTGGAGAAGGCTATCACCTTCCCCTCCTGCTCTGGCAGATTCTGCCAAGTCCACAGTTTGTGAGTTTTATCATAATCCATGTGCTTGAATAGTCAGGGGAGACTGTTTCAAAATTCTGCAAGTCCCCAAAGCTGCCTTACACCCATTATCTGCCCACTTGGGTTTAATTCTAAGAAGGAGGCAGGGCAAGCTTGAGCCGAGGACCACAGGATGTGACCTCATTGAGAATGAGAAACTTGTTTCTTATTTATTCCCTAGAAATTAATGTATTTGGGTTTGCTAAAACATATATAACTATATTTAACTTTTTCCCTAACATGCTGGTGATATATAAGAATTACAAAATGAAATCCCTCTGCCCTTTGCATTAAATGATGGGTCTTTGAGTAGTAGGTATTGGCTCCTTCTCCAAAATGGCAGAGAATTCATATTTAGAGTGAGAGAGAGATGAAAAATAAAAATAAACGAATACCCAAACAACTGTTGTAGGTCAGTTGTCTAATAAGGTCTGTTTCAGGAAGAGGTCTCAAGAAACCAAAAAAGAGAAGAAAAATCATCATTTGAGTATAAACAAAATTTTATGAGCAGCAGCTCTGTACAGAATCGTATTGGGGAAAGCAAAGAATAAAGCTCAGTCTGTCCCTTTTAAAGACCCAAATGATGCTCATGATAATTAGCAAGGCCACAAAGGACCAAAACAAGCTTTTTTTGTTATAGGTATGGTATCAACACCCCCCTTGTTCCTTATTATATAGCATACTAGAGGCCCGGTGCACAAAAATTTGTGCACTCTGGGGGGGTCCCTCAGCCTGGCCTGTGCCCTCTCACAGTCTGGGACCCCTCCTGAGATGTCCACCTGCTGGCTTAGGCCCGCTCCCCAGGGCCTAAGCTGGCAGTCAGACATCCCTCTGGCAGCCTGGGAGCCCTTAGGGAATGTCCACTTGCCAGTGGGGAGCAGGCCTAAGCGGCAGTCAGACATCTTTAGTGCTGCTGAGGAGCCAGGAGAGGTTACCACCACTACTGCTGTACTGGCAGCCATCAGCCTGGCTTGTGGCTGAGCAGAGCCCCCCCTGTGGGAGCATACTGACCACCAGCGGGCTCCTGCATTGAGCGTCTGCCCCCTGGTGGTCAGTGTGTGCCATAGTGACCAGTCATTTCCAGTGGTTCTGCTGTTAGGGTCAATTTGCACATTATCCTTTTATTATATAGGATGTTTTGCTGGAAGGTAAATTGCTCAAAGGCAAAATCTGTGCGTGCATCACCTCAACCTCAACGATAGGGACCAACAGGAAGTAGATTCTCAATGAATTCAATGAATGGTCACCTGAATGGATACTTTCATCAGGCAGGTCAGGCAACACTCTGTGATCCTAGGATGGAGAGACCCTGGGGAGATCACTCAGAAACTCCATCCACTGTTGTTCCTGCTCTTTCAGGCATCACCACCTCTGTTGGCAGTTGTAAAATGACTGAGATGCCATCACAGTCTCCTCATGGCTAAGTACATGTAACAGTAGTTTTTGCCAAGTGACACCATGATGTGCAAACTCAAGGCTTTGACATACTCCTGACACTTGGGTTTGCAATCCATTGGGAGCCTTTGGCCTACTTGAATCTCCCATCCTTCTGTTACTGGTCCACATTTGGCTTCTTTGTGGCTTGTATTCCTTGGCCATGCTCCTTTCTGCCAAGTCATTAGCAGCAGAATCTCAGTATCTCAATATTTCCTTCCTCCCTTACTGCTTAGAATCATATCATTTCTTTTCTCCAGAAAACCTGCCTATCTATATGAGCAGTATATAAAAGCCAACCCCAATACTGACTCTATGACCTTGGGCAGGTCTCCCCATGAATCAATGCCTCCAGTTTTTCCTCTCCAAAATTGAGGAAGTACTGGCTGCCTTTCCTACCTCCACCATAACATTTTGTGAAACTGAAATGAGACAAAATCACATGCACGTGCAGTCAAACCATAGAATGTTTTCCAAATACAAGGTGTGACTCTTATTCTGGGCTGCCCAAGGATTTATTTTGTGCAATCGAGATTCTCCCTTGACATTTGTGGGTCTTTGTTTGGTTCACCTATCAAGGCAGAAATTTGCTTTGAGATCTTGAGCAAAAGATACTCTCGTACTACAAATTACCGTGATCTAATTAGGCCTCCCTCCATAAATCTGTCATTTGAAAGCCATTCAGGCCTGCTCAGCTCAGCCCTTGATTTAAACTGCTCCCGGAGTCTAGCTGAAGATATGTCCAGGACAGAATCCAACATAATATTCTGGTCTCCTCCCACTGCTCCCTCGAGGATGGGCTGTTCACCAATTTTGGCCACGGTAACAGTTATGTAGAAGAGAGATTCATTATAGTTTGGGCATAGATCTTCACCAGTGCCCATGCAACCTCCTGACAACATTATTTAGCATTCAGATTGGATGTGAGCTCTTATTGGGGAAGGAATATTGCTGAAGATTAGCACTGCTGGGCCCCTGAAGCAAAGAGAGACAGACAGGAAAGATACATTTTCTCTCTTGAACTGACAGGTGTCTGCAGCATCCCTTAAGTATGATGAAGACTTCAGTGGCATCTAAAACAGAGCTGTGGCTTTTAAAAGGTGCTGGTGCTGGCCAAATCAAATAATGTCCACTGAAGGAAGATTAAAAAGAGAGGTATGGAAACTCCAAAGCAGTGGCTGAACCCAAACTCATTTACACTGGGTTTTAGAAAGTGTGTTTGTACTTATGTTCGGCGATGAGTGTCTCTGGGGCTCCAGGCATCCATAGGTACCAATGTAGCAGCTCCAGGATCCTCCCTCAGGAAAAGTCTGGGAGGCACACAGCTTCTCTAACTTTCTTCTTCCCATCGCCTTCCCACCACTATTTCTGATCTCCCACCTTTGCCTCCCACACACACTTCCACCTTAATATCTTTCTGCACCTCATGGCAGGCTGTTTGGGTTTCAAAGAAATGCTCTGTGTGCAAAGCAAACAGAAAGCCGTGGAATATCAACAAAGCTTTATTAAACAGCTAATGGACTTATCGTCCCTGGAGGAGCTGATTCTGGGCTGGGAGAATCTGACTCAACGCACACAGGCTTATGGAGACGTGCCTCCCAGAGCTTTCAGCACCAGTCAGAACTGGAAGGGCGTGGCACAGTCCTGTGAGGGATGCAGACAGCTTGTGATGGACAAGGTGGAGTGGGAGTTGTGGTGTGAATATCCCCAGCAATTTCATGAGGGACTGGGCGGGCATCGGCCTTTGTGCAGCTGTGAAGGGGCAGGGGAATGAGAAGATGCCCAGTCCTGGAGCTTCGCCCCCACTCTATGGAGGTCTGCTAGGCAGCCCTCGCTTGTAATCAGCTGAGGCCACATGAAGATCCCTGGGTCTGTCTAGTGCTGAGGGATGAGATGATTAGGGGGGAGGAGGGCGAGGAGAAATAAAGCAGAAGGATCAGAGGAAAGAAGAGGGAGAGGAATTAGCCAATAAAGGGCCATTTGGGCGTCCCCTTTCCTGTGGGCTCAGATGAATGGGGGAGGCAGCGCCCACACACATCAAGGAGCCTGGCAGGAAGGGCTGTGAAGCAGGGCTCGGAACCACTCTCGGGAAAGGGGTCCAATGAATGTTTTCAAAATAAAAGAGGCTGAGAAGGGCCAGTGAGAGGTAGCACAGGAGGTCGAGCGGCACGGGCAAGCATTTCATTGTTGCTATAAAAAAAAAAAAGATGCTCAGAAAGGAAAAGGAAGAAGGAGAACGGCTTTTAAGGCTTGAGTTCCTTTTTTCTTCCCTCAGAAAGAGGCGCAGGAAACACAGAAGTGAAGGTTATTTTAGTCTATTTGGGGCGGCGATGCTGGTGTCAGTGGACTCGCACCAGCCCAGGGGTGCAGGGGCCCGCAGCTGAGTGGAGTCTAAATTTAAGGCTGAAATTAGTGATCGGAGATGGGTAGCCGCACATAACTGCAAGGGGGACATGTCAAGGAGGGCAGGGCCCTCTAGCCCTGGGCAAGCTGACCACGCAGGCAGAGCTGCCATGTCTGTGGCTGCTCTGTCCAGATCTCAGTCTCCCGGAAAAAGAACACTGGGGCAAGGTCGGGGGGTAGGGAAATAAAAGAAGAAAAATCCTCCTGAAGAACAGCTCTGGATTCAATGCCAACCTGAGACAGCTGCTAATGTTGAACAACAACATCAAGGACCTACTGTCCCTTCCTGCCCCCTCCTCCTCCACCACCACAGAAAGAACTGTGAAAAGACCAAGAGTTGGTGGGCGGCCAACAAGAACTAAAGAACTTGCAGCTGGTAAAACCACCTGTGCCTTGTCAAATTCCAGCCAAAACAATCCCTTCCCTCCTCCCCCGGGTCTCCCGTTAAGGAGGAGAGAGAATCTGATCAGAAGATGAGAACCCAGGGGGTGGAGACTGAGTTCAGTGGCTCCAGACCCAGCACTCAGCCAGTTGGGGAAGAGAATATTGGGAGATTGTGCCAATGAGGGTAAAAAATCCGGCACTGTGTTCCTGAGAGAGAAAGAGAGCAACAACTGTGTGCGACTGAGCCAGGCAAGCCACGCTCTGAACTCGACTTTCCTGACGGGCATGCTTTGTAGCACCAAGGGCTGAGGTCTCAATCCGGGTGGCAAATGGTGTAAGGAGGGCAGCATGGGTTCAAATGCTGAGTGCCCATGTGAACATTCCAGAAAAGGGTCCCTCATTTTTTTCCAACTGCAAAATCAAAAGCTGACTAGAGCTTAAACACTCCCCAGTTGCATTGCTTATCTGTCATGAATGGTCTACCTGGGAGGGTTTTTGTTTGTTTGTTAATATATTTTAGGAAGGGAGAGGGAGGGAGAGAGAAACATCAGTGATGAGAGGGAATCATTGGTCAGCTGCCTCCTGCATGCCTCCTACTGAGGATCAATCCTGCACCCCGGGCATGTGTCCTTGACCAGGAATGTTTCAGTCCTCAGGCTGACGCTCTATCCACTGAGCCAAGTCAGCTAGGGCTGGGAGGGTTTTTGTTGTGTTTTCATTTCTTTCAGAAGGCCAAGCTATCACGGTCAGCCTTCATAAAAGTTATGTGAACGACAGTGATGAAGAAGATGTTCAGAGATCACAGGGAAACAACACATCTTTGAATGAGATGTTTTCTCAGATTCAGACTCCAGTGTGATCTCTACCTCTTTCAACTTCATTTCCTGTCTTTCTTCTACTCACTGAAACTGCCTTAAGTTTAGTTATCATTCCTCTAGCACAGCAGTTTTCAACTGATGTGTCGCAAGAATTTTTAAGTCATGCAATACCTATTTAGTCAGGGGCACTGACCTCTTTTCCCTTAGATTTGTCAAATAAGAAAATGACAATAACCATCCAGTGTGACTGAATCAAAATTATACCTATTTTTTTTGTCAGATCGGCAAAGAATATATTTTTGTGTGTGCCGTGGGATTTTAGTAGTTTGTGTGTGCCATGAGAAGATAAAGGTTGAAAATCGCTGCTCTAGTGGCAGTGTTGAAAAGTAATCACCCATTCATTTGAAGCACTAATAAACGCTGGTTCTAAAATTAGAAAGTTCTCCTTGTCCTTTGAAGATTAGCTGGATCTCTAACTAATGTTATCATTGGCCAGGTAATGTTGGTATGAACCAGAATTAAATTTTTGTTGGCATCCACCGCTGAAATCCACATCACAGTTGATAGCCATTAAAGATTAGTAGGTCACTCTCTGTGTTAAAACTTCATTTTCAAAGTATTTATTCATTTCACTGATGACTGTCACCTCTCATCTGGCTTTTTTTTTTTAGAGCATCCAAGAGAATGCCATGATCAGAGGATGGTGAGAATAAGTAGGCCCATGGTCAGCATCCATGGAAACATCAAAAGCAATATCCTGTCATTTATCACAGGAAAGACTGTAACTGGTGAAAATGAAGAAAGGGGGTTTCTTTTTTTCTAGTATTAAAACCTTCCATTTTATACACAAAATTTAATCTTTATTATAATGCAGTCAAGTAATATGTTTGGTACCTGCATTTGTGGTACCTGCATTTGTGGTACTCCTGCCCAAAGTACATAACTTAAATCTTAGTATAAGCTAAATTTACACCAAACAAACCCAAATTAAGGGCTTTTCTACAGAATAACTGGTCTGTATTCTTCAAAAAAATGTCCAGGTCGAGAAAGACACAGAAAAGCTAAGGACCTGTTCCAGATTAAATGAGACCAAAGAGCCATGACCACTAATGAAATGCATGCTCCTGGCTTGGATCCTGGACCAAGAAGAAATAGCCATAAGGAATTCTTAAGAAATCTGATGAAACTTTAATATGAATTCTGTAGCAGTATAACATTAATGTTTAATTTCCTAAGTAATTTTAGTATTTTACTGTGGCTATATAAGAAATGGCTTAATTCTTAGAAAATAAATACTGAAATATTAAGAGGTGAAGAGGTACTATATTTCCAACTCACTCTCAAATTATTCAGAAAGACAAGATAATAGGCACATACATATGAATATATATAATATATATATATATATATATATATATATAGAGAGAGAGAGAGAGAGAGAGAGAGAGAGAGAGAGAGAAAGAGAGAGATGAAGCATTAGGGAAAAACGGAAACAATTGGTTAGTATCAGTAAACATGCATATAGGAGAGTCATGTACTATTCTTGCAACTTTTCTTTAAGTTTGGAATACTATTTTAAAAAAGCTCAAATTCTTTGCCTCAGAGATACATAACTGTTTACATATTTATAGTTTAATGCATATCCTCTGTGCTAAGCAGATTTTATAATGGTTCCAAATGCCCCCAGCCTCCTGGTATTCAACTCTTGTGTGATTCCCTTCCTCTCTGTGTGGGCTGAAGCTAGTGACTTTATTTCTGACGAATAAAATACTGCAAAAGTGATGGCTGTATATTCCAAGATTAGTTTATACACAGGGCTGTGACTTCCATCTTGCTCACACTGTGTCTCTGGCTCCTCCCATTTGTTCATACTCTGACTCTAGCTCCTCCCACTTGCTCACACTGTGTCTGGCTCCTCCCACTTCTGGCTCCTCCCACTCCTTCTCTTCACTCTAAGGAAAGATGGTCATCATGTTCCAAGTTGCTTTATGGAGAAGCCCACCTGGCAAGAAACTGAGGGTGGCCTCCTGCCAACAGCCACTGAGGAACGAGGCCCTCAGTGTGATAGCAGACAAGGAACTAAACTCTGCCAGCAACCACATGCACAAGCTTGGAAGCGGATCCTTTCCCGGTGGAGCCTTGAGATCACTGTGGCTCCAGCCAACACCTTGATGACATCCTTTGGAGAGGCCCTGAGCCACCGGACCCGGGCAAGCTGTGCCAGGAATCCCGCCCCACAGAAACAGATAATAAATATTTTTTTCAAGGTGCTAAGTTTTAGGGAAATACACATTATGCCGAAGCAAGTACACATTCTCCTACCGTGTCTTCTTTTACTGATTTATTTCATTTCTTATAGAGGAGAAGGTTAACAGTATCATGGACAAACTTCCATTCATTATATAAAACACTCATTATTTT
This sequence comes from Murina feae, assembly GCA_004026665.1. Lineage (NCBI taxonomy): Eukaryota > Metazoa > Chordata > Mammalia > Chiroptera > Vespertilionidae > Murina > Murina feae. The sequence continues at coordinate 16,820 of PVJC01008269.1, read as the reverse complement.
GGCAGCCAGAGTTGTTCAGATTTCACATTGCAAAGGAGCACCTGACAGAGAGGAATAATGGGAGTTAAAATACAAGTGCCTAGTGGCATTTGGTTTTGCTCACCCAGGGGAAGAGGCTATCTTTCCATAATTTACACAACTGTCCCTCTGGGCAAGTGGCAGCCCTGTTAACAGTTGCATAATATTCCACGGTATGAGTGTTCTGTCATTTGCTTACCCAACCTCATCTTGCTGGCTATTTAGATTGTTTTCTGTGTTGTTATTGCAACAACCGTAGCTACCGTGAACATCCTTGTATGTAAATTTTTGTATTCCTGTATAAACATTTCTGTAGGAAAGATTCTACAGTGGGATTCCTGGACCATAGATTGTGTCCATCCTTAATTTTGATAGCTCCTGACAAATTAACCGTATGAAAGATTAGAGGTTTTTTTTAATCTGTTTATAATCCTAGCAAGTATAAAGAAGTTGCTTATTTCCTTATCCCCTCACCAACACTGAGATCAATCTTTTAAATATTTGCCAATCTGATAAGTGAAAAATTTTATCTCAGTTTTACAGATCATTTGTAGAAAACCAAATATTTCTAACTTTCTGTTCTCTGAATCAGGACATTTTCATAGTAATGCCGAGTCAATCTTTTCCCTTCAAATATGCAGGCAGTGTTGAATAAATCTGTTGAAGATCAGAGAATCAGACCTTAACCAGGCAACATCCATTCACTCAGTCCTAACGCTTATGTGAAATGTGAATAGGAGGGAGAAATGCATTGACACGTGAATGCAGTTAAGTATAGAGTTTTGGCAAAGATTGTCCATCAATTGATTTTCTGATCATAAGTCTCAATAAAAATCTTGTTGACTTGTCACCAAATTTGCTTGTATGGCAGCCACTATCCCCTTTGAAAATAAAATTACTTTCATTCAACTATTTTGATGTAGGTTGTGTGAACAGAACCAAATGCTATTAAGAATACCAAGGCTTAGGACCTGGCATTGTAAGGCTTGCTCTTCTCCTAGGCATGTGTGTTAGACCATGTCAGAGACCTAGAAAGTTTTACATGTGCAAACATTTTATTAGGGGAAGGCTCTGCGGTAGGGATAGCCGGAAGAGCTGCCAGGCACTGATGCAAGTCTGACCCCCAGGAAAGAAGAGAATGAGGGTAGCTTGTATAGAAGCATCATACACTGCCATGCAGCCTCACGAAGGTTCAACAAGACCTTGGGGAGTCCTTGAACCAAAGTCAGCCATCAGAGGAGCCTCCCAGGTGTCTCCCAGGGTCCAACCTGCCTTCGAATTCCTGCCACACTCAGTTACTGGCTGGGAGAAGTCCATTAGATGCACAGCCTTGACGTGAATGTGGCCACAGATTGCAGAGTAGGGCAGCTGGAGGCCTTGGTAAATTGCACTCTCTAGAGTTAGAAGCCCACTAGGTTGATGTCAAGGCTGCCATCACATAGTATTAATGAACTCATCTGCAGATAGGACCTTAGTAGGATTACAAAAATAGAAAATACAGAGGGAATTTGTGCTAAATGCTTGGTTTCTTGCTTCCATTAAGTTCTATGCAACTGCTTACCTTACTTTCAAATAATGAAAGAAAGCATTTCCATCTGGCTAATGATTATATACTCTCCTAAGTCCCTCATATAAAAGATGAAGACTTGTAAGACAGAAAACTTGCCGGAATTCTGTGTACAAGAAACAAAGAAATGAACAGGCATTGGATGATAGAGAGGAGCAAAGAAGAAAGAAGAGGGGAGGTTGGGGGAACTTAGAAATCTTCAGAGACAGTGGCTACGAAGAAAGTCCCAATTGAAGAATAAGAATGTCCACTCATAAGAAAAAGAGTTATTTTTATGCAAAGCACTATCATCAGATCTACAAATTGCCAATTTCCTATTAAGATTTTTAATGTAGATCTGGGGGATGAAGGGGTTAAATACTAGTGCCTCTCTAAATATGTCCTTGATATTATGTTTGAGGTGCTTTTGTTTGTGCGTTTTTTTTTGTCATGTTGAATTTTAAGGAGCAGTCCACAAATTTTTGTTAAATTCAGATTTATTTTTGTCCAATATTCTTTTAGAGACAACTAAGCCAGAACTTGAAAATATCCCATGCTGTGCCAATGCTGTCATAATTATTCAATCTGTGTATGTGTTTGTACTGCCTTACCCTTTAGATGGTAAACTCTTTAGGAATAGCTGTAAGAATATAAATATTTTCTATTGCCTCTCCGTTTGTCACAACAGGATTATTATTTGATTACGATCATAATTTTTAAATCTTGAACGTCTGTCTACAAAAGTAAAATATTTTGTGCACATGTTAATGCAAATCCAGTAGGTCTCCTCTTATCTATTTCCTCCCTCATATCTCTGCTACATTTGATACTGTTAATCGATAATTTATTGTTTGAATTTTAACTGTAATTGAAAAATAAAAAAAAATTTTTTTTAAAAGCAAAAGCTATAGGGTAAAAGAGGTCAAGGCAGAGATTTTTTTTTAAGATGGGAAAAAATAGCAATGGTTGTATTCTGATGGGACTGACACATCACAAAGGAAGAAATTGGATGATACAGGAGAATTGTCAGGGTGATGTCCTTGAGTAGCAAGACTCAAGGCTGCTTGTCATATCAAGTAGCAAAAGTGAAGGGGTTTTCCTTACCTAAGAACCTGTGTATTGAAGGTACAGCACATACGACAAAGGCAGGTAGACATGGTTGTAAAGTTTATGGAATTTCCCTTCTGAGCACAGATGGGAGAGGGGATGTTGAATATCGAGGGGGGAAGAAAGGGTGTGAAATAGCTGTGTAGGTAAGAAGGAAAGTGAATGGACTAGGGAATTATAGTAGAATTGGCAGCCAACATTGACAGCCAAGTTGAAGTTAGTCATCCTGAATTTAAATCAAGACCACTCACCATCATTGTGCATTTTTCTCCAGCCATAGTCAGCCAGAAAGGTGCTGGTGCCTTCTGGGTTGAGAGTTTAATTTAACCAAGGCTGTTCCAGACAAGTCCAATAAGAGAGAAGAGACAAGGGAGTTAGAAAGTCACATAAGGGACCTTAAACTCTCAATTAGGGAAGGAGAGAAACAAGGATCCACATCAGGGATGGTGAAATGAGAGTAGGATCAAGGGCTAAACATCCTGCTGGGGTAACTGGAATTGTTGGAGTTAGGGTAAAGGTTCCTCCCACTATGCACAACTAGAGGGTACCCATAAAACCTTTAGTAGGCCGAAATGGCATTAATCAAAGAAACAATTACCATTCATTTATATGTCTTTGCTTCATTCACCATGATCAAAATGCTTTATTATGCCCAGTTTTATGTGAAGTGCAACATCCTTATGAGCTCTCTTAGGCTTTTCTGACACCTTGGGACACATCTTGCTAACAGGTGCACAAGAGAATTGAGATAAAACCCAGATGCTCACAGCCACAGTTCACAGCTGTGGGGGTTTGATGCTGGGATGCCGAGTGTAGTTCCCAGGGAAGGAGCTTGGGAGGGGGCACTCTCAACAACTGGGGTACGCGCTACCTCTGTCACAGCTCATGCAAAACAAATGCTGAACACTATTTTCACCTTTTTTGGGGTAAAAAGTGAAAATCCCCTTCAGACTTCTTTCGACTAGTGAAAACAGGTACTAAAGGATTTTGGTCAAAGCTAAGTGGTATGGTGTGAAGTTTCAAAAAGCAGGGGAGGGGGTACTTCTACTATAAGGAGAGATCTGGAAAGGTATGAAGCACTGGCCAGAAAACTCTTTTCTCCTCTATCTTAAAAGGCAGTTCTATTCCAGAGCAGGGGATATGATTTTTCCTTATTTCTCTAGCCCCAGAAGTGCCTTTATAAAAAGTTCATATAATAGACATCTCTTGATGAGTGAACCACTAATGTGTTACCAATGTGACAATTATTTTCAAGTGACAGGGTGAGAATAGTGGAACTGCACTAACAAAGGAGGGAGAGTATCTGGGTTCAAATTCAGACTTTGCCTCTTGTTCTCAGTTTGGAGGCTCATTTCTTCCTTTCTTTCTTTTAAAAGAATAGCTTATTGATTTTTTAAATTTATCTTTATTGTTGAGAGTATTACAGATGTCCCCTTTCTTTCACCTCTTAACCCCTCCACCCTGCACCCACTCCCTGCCCCAAGCCTTCACCACAATATTGTCTGTATTCATGGGTTATGCATATTTGCATATAAGTTCTTTAGTTTATCTCTTTCCACCAACCACCTCCCCACCTTCCCTCTGAGATTTGTCAGTCTGTCCCATGCTTCTATGTTTCTATTTTGTTCATCAGTTTATTTTGTTCATTAGATTCCACATATGAGTGAGATCATGGGATACTTGTCTTCTCTGACTGGCTTATTTCACTTAGCATAATACTCTCCAGTTCCCTCCATGTTGTCTCAAAGTATAAGAAATCCTTCTTTTATATAGCTGCATAGTATTCTACTGTGTACCACAGCTTTTTTATCCACTCATCTACCAATGGGCACTTGGGCTGTTTCAAGATCTTAGCTATTATAAATACCACTTCTGTGAACATAGTGATGCATATATTTTTTCTGATTGGTGTCTTAGGATTCTTAGGAGATATTCCTAGAAGTGCTTATTGAATTTTAGAGAAAGAAGAAGAAAGAAGAGTGAAACATCAATGTGAGAGCAGAACATCCATTGGCTGCCTCCTGCACATCCCATACTCAGGATCAAGCCTGGAACCCAGGCATGTGCCCTGACCAAGAATCGAACCAGCAACCTCTCCATGCACAAGATGACACTCAACCAACTGAGCCACCTGGGCCACAGCTGGAGGCTCATTCTTAACCATGGTGAGCTTCACTTGTCTCATCTGTAAAATGAGAAAAATAATAATTGCCCTGTGGTTATTGTGAAGATCAAATGCAATAAAGTATATGCAAGTGCTTTGCAAACTAAAAGGCTAATTAACAATAACCTGAAATTGCCTTAAGACAGTGATTCACCCAGCAAAGAGAGAAACACAAGCCTCCAAGGACTTTTGAGGAAGACCTTTGCCCTCCTTCCAACCTCCATAATTAAGCAAAGCATCACGTGTCAAAACCAGGCTCTGTTTGCAGTTTTTCCATTCACCAGTTTCCCCTTTTTTGTGTGCTCCAAACCTCTGTGTCCTACCAGAAAGGAACAAAAGAAAAGGGAGGGAGAAAGTCAGAGAGGACTGGAAGAGAGTGGGATGCACACCAGGCAACTTTGCAAGGATCCCACTGAGTCCTCACTCCGCTCTTATTTGGTATCATCCTCCCCATACTTCACCATTATATATAAGGAAACAGACTGGGAAAGTTCAAGTTATTCAACCCAAATTACACAATCAGGACGTGGAAGAACACAGAATCAATCCCTTCTCTTTCTGACTGCAATGCCCAGGTCTTTCCTAATAAATACCGGGGTGTGCAGCTCATCAAAAGCTCTCTTCTCTTCCCAAGAAAAATTATCTCTTGGGAGAATTTCCTGAAGTCAAGCTCTCATTTGCTCTGTGATCCTTAAGCTCCTAGAGAGGAGGATATAATAAAAGAAGAGAAGTATTTAAAATACCAAAATTACTAAAATTCTTGGGACAAGGAGTTAGAACAACTTAGATCTTAAAAGAATTGTCTTACAAGCCCGTCTTAGCTCCTAAGTAATTCAGAGCTTCTACACCAAGAGGCCGATGGCAACACAATAGAGGGAGACAACTGGGCTAGCATTCCAGCTCACACTGTCAGGGCATCTCAGTGTTGAATGGTTACTGATCTGGATCTCTCTTCCTAAGTAACCATTCACCCCAAAATATACTGGCTCAAAACAACAATGTTCCTATCTCTTGGTTCTGAGGGTTGAGTTCCCCTGGGTGGCTCTCTCAGGATTTATCCCTGCACTTATAACCAGGTGTTGGCTGGGCTGCAGCCATCTGAAGCTCACGGGGCTAAACATCCAAATGGCTTGCCCTCATGGCTGACAAATGATGCCGACTGCTGACTGGGAGTTCACTTAGTGCTATCAATCAGAGCATCTACGCATGGCCTCTTCATGTGGCTTGGGCTTCTCACAGTGTGGTGGCTGGGTTCCAAGAGGGATTGTCCCAAGAGTGAACATTCCAAGAAGTGGGAGACAAAAGCTGCCAGGCAAGTTAAGAACTAGGCCTAGAACTGTCATAGCATCACTTCTGTTGTACCCTATTGGTCCAAGCTGTCACAGATCCTATTCAGAATCAAGAGGGTAGAAAAAGAAACTCCACCTTTGATGGGCTGGGAAAGAGGCAAACTCACATGCAGAATAAAGGGGAGTTGAGAGCTATGTTCACTTTGGAAGATGTAACCGGCCACAGTCACTAGTTTAATAGCATGCCCAAGTTAGAATGGCCTCCACGTCAGTTAAACTCCTAGCCTCTGCTAGAGTGTCTGCCCACATCTCATACCATTGCTTGCTAGGCTGCAGCTATACTCCTTCCTCTGTTTTCTTTATTCCTGCCTCAGAGTTTTGGGATTGCTGCACAAAATGCCCCTTCCTTCAGTCCTGCCCATGGAGGGAGGCTTCCCTGTTGCCACTGAAGTCACAGCTCAAATATCACCTTTTCTGGGAGACCTTCCCTGACTAACTCAGGGTTCCATTTACATCCTCCATAGCACTTGTTTGCTTTCTTGTCCACCACTGGTTCCTCCACTACAGCACAAGCTTCGTGAGAGCAGTGACCTGATCTACCTTGTCCACTGTGCATCCCCAGTGCTGGCACCAGTGTCCACTGTGGAGTGTTCATTCAGTCTGTGTTTGTTGGATGAATGAATGAACAGATGAATATCCCTGTCAAGGGTCAGCCAGTGACTGCTTAGACTCCTCTTATAACAGAGAGTTCTAACTTCGTTGGAAAGTTATTTTATCTTTTAGACACATCTTAGTCAATTCCTGCAAGACATTATGGATTTACCTAACTAGTCAAAACCTCTATTATTTATTCACGAAGACTAATCCAGGGATTTCCAAACTGTGCCTCCAAGTGCACTAGTCCCCGTGGCTCCAAACCCCAGGGACAGGCCAAGGGGAGACAGAGGAAAAGGAAAGGCAAGGGACCCCATCATCATTAATCACAGCAACAATCCTTTCATTTGTTTTATCTGTTGCGGTTCCATATAAGACTTGGTTCTATATAAGACTGCCACTGCTAAAGGTAAGACTAGATGATCTCTTTGATTCTGCTCTATATCTTCATGGTGATACTTCTCACAGTGTGACCTTCTAACTCCCTACAGCAGGATCAACACAACACTGGGCACCCGGAAAATGCAGATTCTTGGGCCCCTACTGAATTAACATTTTTGGCCGTGGGACCAGGAACTCTGTATTTTAACAAGCAACCCAGGGGCTTCTTACATGCTCAAAAGTTTGAGAATCACTGGTCTGTGATGTGAGAACATCTGATAAAATACCAAAATATACTGTCGTGTAATGCAGAACTCTTCTTCCTTTGGAGTAATGTCTTTTCTCAGTATATACAGAATTTTTTGGAGAAGTAAGCATGAGTGGCTGACCTCAAGATACCCAGAATTTAGACTTTTATCTCCTAACTGGAGCCCTGATTGCTCCCACAATTACCTCTCTGTAGAGGTAGAACATAAATATGTGTACACACACGCACGCACACACACCTGCCAGTGGCCAACGTCACAGCCAACCTACTGCCTCACTCAGCTGAGTCCTGCCAATTAAGAACTTCTTGAGTGGTTTAAGAGCAGGGCCCTTAAAATTCCAAGCATAAAGTAGCTAATAAGAGTATCATGTTTAACAAAGTAATAAAAAAAAAAAGGAGAGACAAAAAAAAAAGCAGCAAAGTTTTCTTTGTGATCATTGTTTAACACTGTATGTAATTAAATATTAATGAAAGTATGCTACTTCCATTTTGTGAGCAATTTAATTCAATTAAAAATAAATGGGTCTCCTTGGCTCAGTGGGCATACTGATATATACAGAACAGCACTGCCCTTAACTTGGTTTCCACTGTGTTTAAATCCAGCACGGAGAAAAAAACTACTGAAATATAACCCCAGGCTTACTTGATTAACCCGTTAATAACCAAGAGCCACTCTCAGGCATTCAACTGGGTACAGCGCTCTGTGGCATTCATGGGGTGCAAAGCATAATACGGTTTCCTTAAAAAATACATTTATCAAGCATTTGTTATGTGGGATGGAAAGACATTTAAGACACCTCTTAGATATCAAAACAGTAGTTTTTTCAGGGGGTGAGATGGGCATTGGAAGGGGCAGGAGGGAAGGGGCAGGAGGAATCTCAAAACCCTGAATCTGGATTTGGACATGGATTAGCATATATATTGCAAATGTACACTGAGCTATACTCTTAAGGTTAGTGACTTTACCAACTTGACTACAAATATTTCATACCTCAATGGGGAAAAAGAACCCCACCCCCCCACCCCCGGCTGACAAGGACCTCCCAGTCTGGTATTAAGCACATGAGAGGCGACAGGGCATCAGGAGGTTCCCAGCTTACGATCTGGCTGGAAAGGCACATGAGAATACTTAAGCGCACTTAATTTGTGATAAAAACACACAAATTTCAAATCACCCTTAGGACAAAATCTGCAAAGATGAGGCAGTCAATGCTCACAGTCATTGCGCAGGGGTGCTCACAGGGGTGCCACATGTCACTGGGTGTCCTCTCTCTACAGGCTCTGCTCCAGGGAGCACAGGGCAAGTGCACCCCCAGTGGGAAGAACGAGGGGGTCAGTGGAGACGCAAAAAATGGCTTGGCTCAGAAGCAAGGAGTCAGGGAGCCAGGAGGCCCGGGGTCTGATTCACCCGGTGTCAGGTCTGCCCGACTGGGGGTACCCGAGGAATGGGGTGGCAGGAGGGCAGTGAGGAGGGTGGATACACTTGGCCTGGCCCAGGTTCCAGCCCGGTTCCGGGCTAACTTTCCGGGGCGGGTTTCTTGTCTCCAGCCATCTGCGTTCACAGGCCCGGGAGGTAATGGATCCCGGCGGCCACCGTGATAACCAGAGCTGCTCTTTCATTTCACCAGAAGAACCGTTGTTTGGGAGTGAACTCCGGGAGTCCAGAGGCCATGTCTAATAATAACAGTGTTATCAGGGCAGCAAGGCTCAGCCAGCCGAGTGCATGTGTGTGTGTCTGGGTCCCCAGGGGCCCATGCCAGCCCTGAAAGAGGAGCCGGGCCCTGGTGAATGGAGAGGAAAATGCCAGTCTCTGGACAAAAAGTTTGCTGCTAAAAAAGAAACCCTGGCCAACATTTTACAACCTGGCCGCATTGTTAATGTGCGGGTTTATCTGGCAGGAATAGGAAGCCGTGTTTGAAAACAATGTATTCTTTTTAGGTGCAAGGTCAGCGCTGGTTGGACCTCGGGGTAACCGCCAGCCCCTTACCCATGGGAGAAGGCTCCAAAGGCCGGCCAAGGAGCTTCCTGGGTGGAGGGAAGTGCGCTTAGCCGGGGACAACGGAGGCAAGATGGTATCCTGTATCCTGGCCATCTGACTGGGAGCCCAATGCACACAGGCCTCCCTTACCCACTGGAACAGAGCCTGCAGAGAGAGGACACCCAGTGACATGTGGTACTAAGGCCCCTGGTCTGGTATGGGGGAGGGAAGGGCCCTGCCGACCCTGGCACATCGCTGCCCTCAGCAGGAGCCTTCTCAGAGCTGTCCGGTCTCCTCCTGATGCCTCGGAGTCAGAGCGGGGTGAATGTAGGGAGAATTCAGAAGTGCCTCTTCTAGAGCCTGCACTCAGTGGGGAAGAAAATCCAGATGGTTCCCAGCCAGCCCTGAGAGCAGGCTCTACCACTGGAGTGACCTGGGTGACCTTGTGCAAGAAGAGATTTAGCCTCTCCCCAAATCTTCAGGTTACTCACATGCAAAAGGTGAACGATAATAAGGCCCACCACACAGAGCCACGTGCGGATCACATGAGATCATGGAAGTGAAGCGCTCAGCAGGCCGGGCACATGACTAACACCCAGTAAAGGGCCTTTGCACTTGCTGTTCCTCTGCCTAGAACACACTCCTTTAAACAGGCCTGTTCCCTTATCTCCTACGGGTTCCTTCTTCTGTGGTCACCACAATCTCATATGCTATTCTCTTTTAACTTTTTGTTGTTAATCCTTACCCAGGGATTTTTTTCCATTGATTTTTAGAGAGAGTGGAAAGAAGGGAAGGAAGAGTGGGAAGAGAGAGAGAGATGTGAGAGAGATACATCTATTGATTGCCTCCAGCATATGCATCAGCTCACCAGGGCAGGGATCGAACCTGCAACCGGGGCATCTGCCCTTGATCAGGAATTGAACCTGTGACCTTTTTGTGCATGGGCGGGCACTCTAACCACTAAGCCACGCTGGCCAGGGCCTTTTTACGTTTTTTATCTTATTTATCACGTCTCTTCCAAACCAGAGGAAAGCTCTGTGAGATTAGAGATGTGTGCGCTTTGTCTATTGCTGAATCCCAGAACCTAGAATAGTGCCTTGAATATAATAGTTGCTCAATAAAAATTAAATAAAGGACAGGTGGTGATGATGAAGATCAGAGTGTAAAAAGTCCCAGATTAATTTCCTGATTTCAAATTTCCCAAGGTCAGTACTCCTAGTAGATCATAAGCAACATGCATATAGAAACAGTATATTTTATAACTGGATTCTCCATAGCTAAGGCTGATAGATTTAGCACATAAAAATACAGAATATTCAGTTAAATTTAAATTTTTCCTTTAGTATAAGTACATCTCAAATGTTGCATAGGACATACTTATAGGAAACCATTATTCACTTTTTACCTGAAATAAATATTCAGTGTCCTGTATTTTATCTGGCAACCTTATCCACAGTCCTTATGCGGAGTAAGCTCAAAGTAAGTCTTTACTGTATGAATGGACAATATGCTCAAAATCCAGAAAAATCAAAGCAAATTTAAATAAAATAGGAAGGTCAGGCCCTGTTGTGTGCTGGTAATGTTTAACAACTGACTCATCAAGGGAAAAATAAATCTTGATTTACAATGTTTGTCAATTCCCCTGGTGTAAATACTTCCACCATGGCCAATTTTAAGCTACTAATGACTGAATGAAGAGTTGGGGAGAGATGAGCACAATCAATTATGGCAAATCAGCATGAGCCAGCTTCAGCACAGACTCCTATAAGTCATAGGATTGAAGAAAGAGACCACAAGCAGGCAAGAAAAATGGGGGGGGGGGAATAACCCACCTCCACTCTACCATACCAAGACTTTGCTGGCCCCTTTCTCAAACACATTATCTCAACTTCATAACAATTCTAGGAGGTAGAAATTGTCAGTCCCATTTTTGTTAACAAGTGGAGAAAATTGTGTAGTCACACAGCTATTAAACCAGCCCAAAGCCCACGTTCTTTCCCCAAACCAGTTGGCCTCTGCAGTCACCAAATATGGAAGCCAAACAGGCTTCTGAGATCAGCAATTATCAGGTCAACCTGTCCATTCCTTGGAAGAGAAAACTGAGGCAAGGAGTAAAAAGTCAATATCAGGTAGGTATGCATCAGCTTAGTCATATTTTTTAAAGTGTTGTGAGTCTTGAGTAGGGTTTCTGCTTTCTTGATCTTACCCAGGTGATTTGAAAACTTTAACCAGAACAGAGAGCACTGGTTACAAAGCAGTAGTGGTGGTGGAGGTGGTGGTGGTGATGGTGGTGGCAGTGGATGTGGTGGTGGTGGAGGTGATGCTGGAGGTGGTGGTGGTGCTGGTGGAGGTGATGCTGGAGGTGGTGGAGGTGATCATGGGAAGGAGAAGAAAGAAAGGGTATCTTTCTTTAGGGAAGATGAGCAATGTTCACTCATGAGTTGAAATGAGGCACAAAGTTCACAGAAGACCCCTGTATATGGGTCCTCTCTTTTCCTCCAGAAGGTACCATAAAGGAGAGAGCCATGGACAGAACCATGGCTCTGCCAGTAACTATGTGGCCATGGGCAAGTCCCTGCCTCCCTCTTGCCAGTCTTGCCCAAGCTTTAAGTCAAATATACGAATTGAGACAAAAATACATAGATAGAGAGAAAACTGACAACTGTCGAAGGGAGAGTGGGTCTGGGTTGGAGGTGGGGGATTGGAGGGAAAGAAAAGAGAAAGAATTTATGTATATAACAGTGTGGTGATTGCAGGGGCAAGGGGAGGAGAGAAGTGGAGAGGAGTATAGGAGGAATAAATGGTGATGGACGGAGACTTGACTTGGGGGAATGGGTGAACACTATACAGGAGATGTGTTGTAGATTTGTGTACCTGAAACCTGTATAATTTTGTTAACTCATATTACTCCAATCCTATATAATAAAAGGCTAGTGTGCAAATCGACCAAAAGGCGGAACACAGTTGCTATGATGCGCACTGACCACCAGAGGTTGCTATGATGCGCACTGACTGATGCTCAATGCAGAAGCTGCCCCCTGGTGGTCAGTGTGCTCCCACAGGGGCAATACCGCTCAGCCAAAAGGCCTGGTCCAAGCTCACAACTGGTGAGCACAGCGGTGGTGGTGGGAGCCTCTCTCACCTCTGTGGCAGCACTAAGGAGGTCCAACTGATGGCTTAGGCCCACTCCCTGTGGGGTGCGGACCTAAGCTGTCAGTCAGACATCCCCCAAGGGCTTCCAGACTGAGAGAGGGAGCAGGCTGGACTGAGGGACCCTCCCCTCCCCCAGTGCACAAATTTTGTGCACCAGGCCTCTAGTAAATTCAGTAAAAAGGAAAAAGTATTATTTCTAGGGACTCTTCCAGCATGACATCTATGATATTCTCTCTTAATATGCACTTTTTCCCTTCCTCCATCATCTCTCCTCTTCCTCATTATCTTCCTTTCTTTCTCTCTTTTAAAAAATCCTTTTTCCCTGTTCTCTCCCCCACCCTTCTCCCTCCACCTCCTCCTGTACCATGTCTCCCTTTTCTCTGTCTCTCTTTCCTTCTCATTCTCTCTACCCTTGTCCCTCTGCCCCCATATACAGACATACTGCAGGAACCAACACTGGCTATTAATCAGATAAAAACCCTCCTAATAAAACAAAGAAAGAAAGTAGGAAAGCCAGGAGCAGACACAGCCTCAATGGAGAGGCTGATCTTCAGAGTACACACTCCCCAATGTTACTCTTTATTCCTATACACTGTGTATTGACAATGCCCTTCCCTTTTATCTGGAGAGCACTTTGTCAGCTACACAAACAAAAGATTATGCAGATTATCATAAGTATGCAGAAAAAAGAATCATCTTAGCTAAACATCCCAAATGTAAGCCCCTAAATGGGAAAACTTGGGCATCCCAAGACCAGAGCACCTCCAGAATGAGAAGGGTGCTGGCTTTTGCCCGGTTCCCTCGAGGTGAGCAGCACAGAACCCTGAGAGGCAAGTGTGCTCAGAGACATCCCAGCTTGCTGCAAACTCTGAAAGCAAATGAGAGCCCTCAAGGCTCATTAGACCTATTTATACAGTTCTTCATTGGGAAAAATTAAACCTTGCAAACACAGATAAATACACCCCTGTGACAAATGAACTAGCTAGTCACATTGAAAGCCCAGCTTCAGCACTGACAAATGTACCAGTTGAGGCCCCCAGGCCAGATAAACATATTTCTTTATCTTGAATTCCCTTTAGTTGGGAGAAAAGGAACACTAGGCTGCCCTTGATGTGTAGGGGTGGAGGCCTGGTGGAGAAGGGACTGGAGGGGGCGCAATGTTCTCAGGTAGCCAAACTGCAACGCCTCTCCCTGCCCAGCTCTGCTCAGGCCTTCTGTTAACTTTGAGGGTTTCTCAACCCAGCTGAGCTGGCCACCAACTATCTTCTACCAACACGCAATATCCTCAGAGACTCCATGGCACGCAGTGACACAGGGTGCCTGCCCTCAGTGACTCGTGGCCTGCCCCTCTGTATTTCTCAACAGGCCCTATCTTTTCCAGGAAACACTCCTTTTCTGGGAAACATTGGCAGCATTGGAGAACGATCCTGGCAGGAAATGGCCAGCCTCATCCAAGGACCTCTGAGAAGAGATAGTGATAAGATAGAGGAGAAGAAAGAGAAAGCTTGGCTGACTCTTAGAATCTGCGTTCACGGTCTAGAACTGCTCTCTCCAGTACAGAGCCCACTCACCACAGGGGCCGATGAGCCCTAGAGAAGTGAACCGAGGCTAAACCGAGATGCACTGTAAGTGCAAAACACACTCTGAATGTTGAAGGCTTAGTACAAAACAAAAGTGTGAACTCTCTCATTAATAATCTTTGTATACTGATGACATGTTGAAATGATTTTGTATATATTGGGTTAAATACATTATTAACATTAATATTGCCTGCTCTCTTTCCTTTTTAGAATGTGACTAGTAGAAAAGTTGGAATTGCACCACCTCCTTTTATTCTATTTCTGTTAGACACCTCTAGAGAATCATTAGCTTCGTGCATTTTAATTCATGTTCTCTTGAGAACCCATTTTCAGAGTTTGCCACTTTATGAAACCTTTTCATAACTAAACCAAAGTGGAATTGATGTGTGTTTATTTTTTCCCCAGCACAGGGCTCCTAAAGGTAAACTTATCCCAAGTCGTGGAATGGAAAGCTATGTTCAGAAGTTACCTCATCACTTACCCTTGCCTCCTCCCACTCTCACCTTCAGAACACCCTCTCTTCCCAGCTTGCCTTTGGGTTTAGAAATAGAAGAATGAAAGGCCGATAAGAACTCAAGGAAACCATCAAACCCTTTTGAATCAGTTCATTTGACCCAATCTTGGAAAAACACAGATGCATTGGTCAATTCTTTAAAAAAAAAAAAAAGAATTGTTTTCATATAGTAAATAATACTTATTCATTGTAGAAAAATGGGAAAATAGAAGCAAAAGAAGAAATAAAAATCATCCACAATCCTAACCCTCAGGCTAGCTACTATTGATGTTTTAGGGTATATCTTGACAAAATTTTATTTTGTAAAACAAAAATAATAATTATAACATTTACTGAGTACGTACTATGCCCAGGTAGTGTGCTGAACATTTTCAACATATTGTTCTTTATAATAATCCTAGAGTAAATTCTATTATTACTCCCATATTACAGTTGAGAAACTGAGACAGCAAGGTTAAATATCTTGGCCAAAGACAAACAGCTTAAGGGGTTGAACCAATTAAACACAAGTCCAAACAGGCCCTGGACAGTAAGCACTCAAGGAGAGAGACACTAGGTCTTCCCTTATCAACTTGTTCTCTTAAAGGCAACCCTCCTGAACGCACAGTGCCTGCCTCTGCCCATTCAGACTGCTCTAACAGAATACCATAGGCTGGGTGAGTGTAAACAACAGTGTTGACAACAGTGTTGGCAGCTGGGAAGTCCAAAGTCAAGACTTTCGGCAGATTCAGTGTGTGGAGAGGACCAGTTTCCTGGTTCATAGACAGCCATCTTCTCTCTGTGTCCTCACATGGCAGTTGGATGAGGAAGCACTGTTGGGGTCTCCTTAATAATGGCACGGATCCCACCATAAGGCCTCTGCCTTCTTGACCTTAATACCTCCCAAAGGCCCAACGCCCAAATACCATCACATTGGGAGTCAGGCTTTATTAATTGGAGAGACACAAGCATTTAGTCTATAGCAGTACCAATTTCATGCATGTCCTAACCTACTGGTATCTGCTTTTTATTTACATATTTATTGACTCTACAGATATTTATTGGACACTTTGGGATATTCTAGGCAACCAGAATGCAGCAGAGAACACAATTAACAAAGTTACTTTGCTCTCATGGAGCGTATAATCCAGTTTTAGGGAAACAGCAATAAATATAACAAGCCAATAGATTAATGTCAGGTAGTAAGTGAGACAAACCAGTAAGAGGAAAAGAGATGGGCAATGGGGACACAAAGTGAATGGGAAGGGAGTGGTGGTGAGAATCACCTGGTAGGTTACGTTACTATTTGCAATTACTCATAGGAAAAGCTGGCTAAGACAGATGTTGTTTTTAGGGAGTCAGGGAAGATCGCACAGGTAAGGTGACATTTGAGCAAAGACCTTGAGAGAATTTGAGCAGAGACACTATAAGTGACATTTGAATAGAGGTTATTTGGGAGAAATGTCCAGGACTGAATGTGCAGAGAAAGCAAAGTCCCTGAGATGGGAGTGTGACTGGTGTGTCTGAGGAAAGTCAAGGGGCCAGGGTGGCTAGCACAAAACCCGTGAATACTTCAGAGAGTTTTCCCGGGCAAGGATAGCTCACACGGAGTCTTTAGGGCCACTGCAAACTCTCACTGTTACCCTATGTGAGATGGAAAGTCCCTGGAAGGCTTTTAGCACCGGAGATATCTGTCTTAAAAATATAGTTGGGGAACAAGTGATCTATTTTGAAGACCGAACCAATAGGATTTGCTGATGGATCAGATATGGCTATAAGAGAAAGTATCAAGGTGTACTCCAAGCTTTTCAACTTTAAGATACTAGAAAGGGGCGCTTACCATTAAGTAAGATAGGAAAACAACAATGAATTTTTTTGAGGGATTGTAGAAATCAGGGACTTGTTTGGGTGTATGTTAAGTCCGAGATCCCTATCAATAAAAAAAGCTGTATATTATCTGAGTTTAGGGAATAGTCTAGGCTTCAGATGGAATTTGGAAGTCCTTAGAAGATAGATGGTACTCAAAACCGTGACCCTGAATGATGTTATCTTGGCAGCGATGAACCACAACAGAGATCAGATCTTTCGACTAAATCCTTGGGCCTCCATCCGGCAGATCTTACAAAGAAGGAAACAGCAAAGGGGACTGGAGAGAAAAGAGAACAGCCAGTGATTCGCAGGAATAACTA
>PVJC01008268.1:0-48926 GCA_004026665.1 Murina feae | reverse complement strand
TTTTTCTTCTTTTCTTTTTTCTTTTTGCTTGTCCCACTGGGTGGGTTTTGCTTCTTCATATTTCATATCTTTGACTTGCTTCTTGCGATCCTCTCGTCTGCTGTTGGATGTCTGTATAATATTCTTCATTTCAGTCAGTGTATGATTCATTTCTAGTTGGTCCTTTATCATATCCTTGAGGGTCTCATTAGATTCATTGAGGATCTCACTAAATTTATCGGCAGTCTCTAGAATTTTCTTGAAAAACCTAATAACCGTGGTTTTGAACTCTATATCCTGTCGTTTTCTTTCCTCCATCTCTGTCATTTGTGACCTGTTTGGTCTCCCCATTTTGGCTGCTTTCCTTTCTGATTTAGGCGATCACTGCGAGGGATTAACCTCTAAGCCACTTGGTTATGAGAGTCAGCTGTGTCTACAGTGGGAGAACTTCTGTGCTGGAGACCCCCTTATGGGGCAAGAGTTGTTTCAGTGGAGCTTTTATGCTCACTGCATCTGCCCCGAGTGTGTTCCTTGTGGATCTGTTTTGTTTAGGTTAGTCCCACTCTGTCCACTGGGTGGGGCTGGCTCCTGTATCTTTAAGGAGGCGTTGATTAAGCCTCTGCCCTAGCTCTGACGCAGCTAGAGAGGGGCGGGGCCTCGGGGAGTTTGCAGGGCAGGGCGGAGCAAATAGCTATGGCGCTTCTCAGCCCTGCGCTGAGAGACACCAGGTCTCTGTGTCCCACGGTAATTGCTGCAAGCAACGCTGAGAGAAGTCCGCTTTGAATTTCCTCCTGGTGCCAGTCAGTCCCCCTTCTCTGGGTGTCTGTGGGACCTCAAAAACTCGCCTGGAACTGGAGTTCAGAGCCGCTCGGGACTTGTGGCTCTCTCCGTTTTGGAAAAGAACCGCGTCCCCCGGCGCCAGCCCTTCCCCGAGCCCCATGCGCGCGCCTCCGTACCTTTGTACTTTGCTTCCGCTGCTCCTCTGAGTCTCAGACTCTTCTCTAGTTGTAGGATTTTCACTCAGCCAGCCTTCCTGTGGGTGCGAGTGGTGTCCGTGTGTTCTTTTCAAGGTTTTTCTGAAATAGTTGTTTACGGCTGCATTTACGGTGTCTACCCTATGCCGCCATCTTGTTTCTCCTCCATTTTACACTCTTAAGGGTAAGGGTGTAAAGCTGGTTTAGCATATAAAACAGCCCGATTTTTATGACTCACTTAAAAGTACTTTTTTTTTTCTTTAGCGAGTTGAAGAATTTCTCAGCAAAGATATCAGTTATCTTATTTCAAATAAAAAGGAAGCTAAATTTGCACAGACCTTTGGACAAATTTCTCCTGTACCAAGTCCGGAATCTACACATACTGCAGAAACCACTTCACCTCATCCCAGCCATGATGGAAGTTCATTTAAGTCTCCAGATTCAGTAAGTCTCTTAAATGTGTTTTGAGACACTTGGAAAGGTCCCTGAAAGACACTGGGGATGTCATGATTTTTAAGAGCAGGCTGGCCTCAGAGTTTTCTTAGGTAAACAGTGTTTACATTATGTGTAGCTTCCCAGTCATTAATAGGGCTGCTGTCTGACAGAAATGGGATTTTTTTTTTTTTCTAATAGTGCTTGTACAGTTATATTCTGCTTCCTAAAACAGACGCTTGCATTTAGGTATGACGGTATGACTTTATTTTTTTAGAGTTATTTATAACTTAGAAGTAACAGTGGGTCATTGTTTAAAGAAGAAATGGAAATATTTTGTTTGTTTTAGAGCAGGGCTTAGCAAACTATGGCCACAGGCCAAATCCAGCCCATCACTGTTCTTTATAGCTTTCAAGCCAGGCATGGTTTTTACATTTTCTCAAATAGGGAGAAAATCAAAATATTTTATGACAAGTGGGAATGAAATGAAATTTAATTGTTCACAAATAAAGTTTTATTGGAACATAGCCATAGTAGCCATGTATTTACTTATTGACTCATTGTTTACTGCTTTCCTGCAACCAGTTAATACGTAAATGAATAAAGGCAGAACTGGCTAGCTGGGATAGAGACTACAAAGCCAGGAGACCCTAAAGTGTGCAGAAGTTTGCCAGCTCCTATTCTAGATTTGTTGACAACATACTCCTCTGTCAGTAAATTGGAAGATACAGTGAAGAATAAATTAAACTGATTTAATTTGATGTGAAAAAGGGAAAAGATTAAAAACTAAACTATCTTATTTTTAGGTTGAAATGTAATTATTTTAAAATCTCATCTACTGTAGCCACTTGCAAAGAAAGAAAAATTGGGTCAGGGAATAGAAGAAATGAGTTATATAAGAGATATCACTTGACAAAAAAATACAAATACATAGAAAAAGTCAAAGACAGAGAGGAGAATGAGGAAGGCTAATACATCTGTTTAGTCAATGCTATTTGGAGGAATGAGATTATATACCAGTGACTAGTTCCACATCAATTGTTGCTCATAGCATTTCAACTACTTTTCTGGTGCTTCATTTAAACAATGAAATACCATATAAAAAACAATATATATATATATAGTTATATCTTCAGTTTAATGGAAAACTAAAATGTAACTAGCTATTTTATTTTTCATGTTAAATAGAATTTACTATAGAACTGACCTTGGGTCTTGACAACATTCAATTCAGCTTAGCTTTTTACCTTTTTCAATTAGGCGCTATGTTAGAACTTTTTATGTTTGATTGTTCTCTGGTCTTTTTATAGGTGTGTTTGAGCAGAGGGAAATTATTAGCTGAAAAAGCTATCAAGGATCATGTAAGTGTATAAGTAGTAACTTTAAAAACTCACAGCACAGTGTATATTCTGTTATTAAAAACTCAAGTAGAAAATAGAGGTAGATGTTCTTGAAATCTTTCCTCATTTTCATGGGAAAAGCCTACATATCAGCATGTATCTTGTTTTATAAAGAACAGAATCTACTTTTCATGAAGAAACAAGATCTCCATCTTGTGGTCTTTTAAAGTATTACTAAAGATTTCTGAAGCTCCTGGCATTTTTTGGTATTTTTAAGTGGAATACTTTCTTGAAACTAATAACTGTAAGGCTGTATTGTGTATTAAATGACAAGAATATGGGAATATATTAAGCAGGATTGATTTTAGAAAGTTCAGAAGAAAAAACTGGTGTTATCATTGCTGTTGTAACTATAGAGTGTTCAGTGACATTGTTTCAAATAATTTTTAAATTCAACTCATTTAAAATAAAGTAATTTCTTAGAAAAACTGTCAAACTTTTTTTTTTTACAGGATTTTATTCCTTCAAATAGTATATTATCAAATGCCTTATCGTGGGGAGTAAAAATCCTTCATATTGATGGTAAGGATTTTATCCTTTTATTTCTTATATATATATATTTCTTTCCCTTGGTTCCAAACTTTACATAGTGAAAATTCTGATTGCAAGAAATACCTGTTAATTCCAAAGGTAAAATGCTAATCTTAAACCCTTCTTTCTTTTAATAAAGACATAAGATACTACATTGAACAAAAGAAAAAGGAATTGTGTTTGCTCCAGAAATCAAGCACTTCTATAAGAGATTTGGTATGTTATTTTCCTTCATTTTTAAGTTAATTAAAGAAAATTATCAAGTTTGGTTTTTGTTTTTATATCTGGACTAGGGGCCTGGTGCACAAAAATTTGTGCACTCGGCGAGGGGAGGAAGGGGTCCCTCATCCTGGCCTGTGCCCTCTCACAGTCTGGGACCCCTGGGGGGGGGTGTCCACCTGCTGCCATGCATGGCCAGCCTGGGTGAGGGGCTGAGGGCTGTTTTCAGGCTGGCCACAGGCCCCTCAGGGTTCATGCACTGGGGGGTGGGATGGCTGGTGAGTGCAGGCGTGGACGTTTCCAGCCGGGTGGCCTACCATCACACATACCTGGTGGGCCTCCACCACTGAGGGGGACACACCTGGTGCGGCTGGGTGGCAGGCCAGGGGGTGGATGCTGGTGCATGGTCCCTTGGGGGGGCCATGCTGCTGAGCGGACACACGGGGGTGGAGCCAGGCACACGCTCACACACGCCCCATGGAGGCCCCCAGGGTGGAGCCAGGTGGCTGGACCTGAGGCAGAGGCTCTGTGCGGGGGCAGAGGATGCTCGGGCATGACCTCGAGGGGGTACCCACCTCAAGCCCCCGCCACTGAGCCTATGAGGTCGCGTGGGCCCAATTGCTCTATTCCCAGGCCTCGCAGGGCCAGGCTGGGCTGCCAACTCCCGGCCTTGTGGCTGCTCACCGCTGTCTGGAACCACCGTGGCCATGATTACTCTATTGCCAGCCCCAGCCGAGGGCCGGGCCGGCTCTCACCCAAGGCCGCCCAGAACCAAACACTGGCGCAATCGCTCTATTCCCAGGCCCAGGCTGCAGGGCCGGGGCCTGGGCAGCCAGCTCCCAGCCTTGCTGCCAACCGCCACTGCCCTGAATCGACTTCCAGGACACACACAGGTGGAGGTCAGGCGTCCACCTGTGCGTGAGCCAGTACGATCTCTCTATTCCCAGCCCCATCTCTCTATTGCCAGCCCCAGCCACAGAACCGGGGGCCTGGGCCCGCCCGGCCCTGCAGCCGCCGCCACTGTCCGGAACTGACCGCCAGAGCACGCAAGGGCGGAGGCCTGGCCTCCACCCTTCTGTGCGCCGGTGCGATTGCTCCATTGCCAGCCCGGGCCTCCGCCATCTTGGCTGGGCTAATTTGTATACCATTGTTCTGATTGGCTATTGGGCGTCTCGAAGAAACGGTTAATTTTACTATTTCGCTTTTATTAGTTTAGATTGTTTTGCTAAGTAGAATATATTATTGCCAGACTATCCTAAGGTAAACTTGCATACTGTATTCATACTTCTATTATATGGTCTATCTGTCAGACCATTCTTTTGTGGTCTGCTTCTTCTTCACTCAATCTTTAAATGAATATGATCTAAAAGGAAAATAAATTTTATAGAAGAGTGTATATAAAGACATGAAGTCATAAGTAGGATGGCATGTTTTTGCAAACTTTCTATATTATAAAAACATATTGATTCTTAGAGCAAGAGAATGACAAGAAATGAAGCTGGAAAAATTAGCAGATTCACAAAAAAGTATAAAGGAGTTTGTACGCTATATAAAGGAGTTAGATTTTTTCTTGAAGGGTTTGGAAATTTATTGTGAGATTATTAACAGAGTAACTGATTGGATAGGCATTTTGGAAAGATCTGATTGCCAGTAAAAAATATTTGCAGTCAAGACTAGCAGTTGGACACTGGCCTTTGAACTATTTGAACACAATTTTCATTAATAAATATTTTACATCCCATATAAATATCCCATATATGCATGCTATATACAATGATTCATAAAGTCTTTGTGACTTCACATTTGTAATAAATTCTCGTTTACATAAAATATAAACAGTTCAGAAAGGAACATATAATTTACTTGGTATTTAAGTAAAATTGCTAATATTTTATTTGTTTGGGTGTCTTGTTTACAAGTAAAAACAAAAATTTCCAAATGACTATTCCTAGGTTTTAGCAAAATGATGAATGGATATTCCTTTATTGAAATATGCTAAATATGCTACTGCACTTTGCAGATTATTTGAATTGTACATAGAAGTGGATGGAAATTTAAACTCAAAAGGACATTTATGGATTGTGAATAAACACACATATTGAGTATTCTGGGGTGTTTATGTCGGTAATCAGGCAGAAAGTTGAAGGCCTGCTTAAAATAGTAATAGAAGAAGAGGGGAAGATTTGGAAGATACTTACTAACAGGTTTCAGTGCCTTAAATCTAATTTAAACTTTATGAGGGTTCAGATCATAATCTTTTTAAATGCTAGGTGTTGATAACACATGTAACCTCCATTGTTCATTTCGTATTCAATAAATACTCAGTGTCTATTATAGTGTGCCAGGCACTAGGAAAAATAATTAAAAGCTGGTTTTTGTTTTTTAATTCTCATCCAAGGATATATTTCTATTGATTTTAGAGAAAGAGGAAGGGAGAGATGGGCAATTAATCGGTTTTCTTCCCATATGCCCCTGGACCACTGTTTTACATAAGGTGTGAAAAATATCTTACTTTTCTCTCCAAACAAAAATAAAAATACCAAATCTAATCTAATAAAAGAATAATATGCAAATTGACCCTCACTCTGTTATACTTAAGCCACGCCCACCAGCCAAGCAGAGTGGGTGTATGCAAATTAACCCAGCCAAGATGGCGGCCGGTAGCCACGGAACTAGAGCAAACAGGAGGCTTGTGTTGCACCAGCGATGGAGGAAACTGCCTGCCTAAGCCCGCTGGGCCTCTGCTCACAGCAACAATGTTTCAATTTCAGAAGCCATGGAGCTGAAGCAAATAGTTGCCTGCCTAGATCTCCACTCAAGGCAACAATGTTTCAATTATAGAAGATAACTAAACCCCAGAAACCTGATTCCAGCCAGCCTCGCTGGGACGTTGGGTAAATGGGAGCTCTGGGCAGCCTGAAAACGGCCCTCAGCCCCTCACCCAGGCTGGCCAGGCATGCCAGCAGGTGGACATTCCCTGAGGGGTCCCAGACTGAGAGAGGGCACAGGCCGGGCTGAGGGACGCCCCCCCCCCCCACGTGCACAAATCTTTGTGCACTGGGCTCCTAGTATCTCTATAATCCAGGATGTGTGATTAATTGGTCAACTTGATTCCACTTCTGGCAGTTGTTTGTTTGTTTTTTGTTGTTGTTTTTTAAATGAGAAAGAAAACATTTCTAGAATAAATTTGGCTTGCCAAGTACTAAAACACAAAACTTTTTAATGAAGGTGCATTTATGGGTCTTGACTGTACAGCTATAAATCTTAGACATCCTATATAATACACATAAATTTTAACACCAGTTACATTCCCACAGTAATACACATAAATTTTAACATTAATTATATTCCCACAAATACTCTGATTTTTAAAGTTGGATAAATGTATTTGCTCTACTAGTTTATTTAAAGTGCTTTGAGGTTCCTCCCACCCAGTTAATCAGAAACATGTTTTGGAGGGGTTTTTTTGAGGATTTTTTGCATATATGTGCCTGAGAAATATTGGTTGTCATTTTCTTTCAATGTTTTTGATTTGTCAAGATAATATTGTCCTTATAAAGAGCTAGAATGTATTTCTACTTCTTTCTAGACAAGCTTTTGTAGAATTGGTTTTACTTTTTAAATATTGATAGAATTTTTTCCAGTAAGATTATCAGGGTGTGAAATTTTCTGTTGGAAATTTTTCAAATATAAATTCAATTTCTTTATTAGAGGAACCTTGGGTTGCTTATTTATTCTTGATGCACTTTGGTAGTTTGTGTTTTTCAAAAGACTTTTACATATTGTTAAAATTGTCAAATTGATGGCAAAAGTGTTTGTAATATTCCTTTATTAAGCCCTTAATGTCTATAGGGTCTATAATGACATCTCTTTCATTTCTAATATCATTATCATGTATCTTTTTTTCTTTTCTTGATCAACCTGGCTAGTTTTATTTTCCTCTTTTTAAAGAACCACCTTTACTGTAAATTCCCTTTAAGCTCTGCTTTAGCTTTATCCCAAACATTTTGTTAGATTTTTAAAAATATATAGGCTTTATTTTATCCTCACCCAAGGATATGTTTCTTGATTTTAAAGAGAGGGGAGTGGAAGAGAGAGGGAACAAAGCATCGATATAAGAGAGAAACTGACTCTCATACATGTCCCAACTGAGACCAAGCTCAAAATCTAGGTCTATGCCCCAACTGGAAATCAAATCTGTGACTCTTTGGTGTACAGGATGACACTCCAACTAACTGAGCCACATCAACCAGAGCTAGGCTTTATTTTTTAGAGCTTCTTGAGGTTCATAGCAAAATTGAGTAGAATGAACATATATACCCATGTACCCTTTGTTTCCAGTATACACACAACATCCACTACTATCAATAATCTGTAACAGTAGTACTAATTGATGAGCCTATATTAAGTCATCATCACTCAAAGTCCATAGTTAATGTTAGGGTTCACTTTTGCCTTTTGGTTTAGACAAATGCATAGTGACTTGTCTACCATACAGTACCCTACAATAAAATTTCAATGCCCTAAAAATCTTCTATGCTCCATTTATTCACCCCTCCCTTCCCCACTTAGTTCTGGTAACTACTGAACTTTGTACTGTTTCCATAATTTCACCTTTTACAGAATGTCATACAGTTGGAATCACACAGTATGTACACTGAGAGGCCAGATTATTATGACCGCCTGACATTTGTAGCAAATAAGCTATAATTTCGCGCTGAAGTTGCTAGAGGGCCAGGCCATTATAAATGGGGAAGCAGGTTGTTTACCACGACAGTAGAAGTGATTTTTTTCTGAAGATATGAGTAAACAATACGATTTAACAGCCTTTGAATGTGGGATGATTGTTGGGACTCGGAGCCAAGGCGCGAGTATCAGCAAAACAGCTGCAGGCCTCTTCGAACACCTTTGCTGTCTGCAGTTACCAAGATAAAATGTCTCCAATTCGCACAGGAACACAAGGATTGGACAATCGAGCGTTGGAAAAAAGTAATGTGGTCTGATGAATCACATTTCTAGTTGCATCATGCAGATGGCAGAGTGAGAATTTGGCGGAAACAGCATGAAAGCATGCACCCCACATGCATGAGTACAACCCTTCAAGCTGATGAGGGCAGTGTTATGGTTTGGGGCATGTTTTCCTGGCATGATTTGGGCCCTTTAATTCGTGTGGAACAACATCTGAATAGCACAACATACCTAAGTATCCTTGCTGATCAACTTCATCCTATCATGTTGATGGCGTATCCCAATGGAGATGGCTTCTTCCAACAAGACTGCGCCATGCCACAGTGCTCATATTGTGCAGGAGTGCTTTCAAGAACATGAGGGAGACTTTACCTTGCTTAGGTGGCCCCCACATTCACCAGATCTCAATCCAATTGAGCATGTGTGAGATGCATTTAAAAGAGCCATCAGGCAGCTGGTTCCACAACCATCAAATCTCACAGAACTGGACGGTGCTATTCATCAGGCATGGTGTCAGATTCCTCACATCACCTTTCAACATCTCATGGAGTCAATGCCAAGAAGAATTGCTGCAGTATTGAAGGCAAAAGGTGGCCCAACAAAGTACTGATGGGGTGGTCATAATAATGTGGCACTCAGTGTATATAGCCTTTTATATTGGCTTCTTCATTTAGAATTAGGCATTTGAAAGTTCATGTCTTCATGACTTGGTAGCTCATTTGTTTTTATCATTGAAAATTCCACTGTCTGGATATGCCTTCACCTCCCAAAAAACATCTTGGTCGCTTCCAGGTTGGCCAGTTATTGCTACGAATTATGGATACAAACATCCATGTGAAAGGTTTCTGTATTTTCAGCTCATTTGAATAAATACTAAGGTGCATGGTTGCTGGATCATATGGTAAGAGTGTGTTTAGTTTATAAGAAACTGCCAAACTGTCTTAATAAATGGCTATACCATTATGCATTCCCACCAATAATGAATGAGAGTTTCTGTTGCTGACATGTCGTATTTTCATCTTTGTTTAATTAAAAATTTAAAGTTTTTTATCCTGGGCATTGTTAAGTGTGTATACATCTAATATTTTTATATCTTCTTGGTGAATGGATCTTTTTTTATTATTATACAGGGTGTTCAACAGTAGGTTTGTGATTGTATGGCAAGTAATACAATAATAAGTAATATAAGAATAAACTTATCAAATAGTTTTGGAATGTATATTAGATATTGTAAATGTTGTATAGGCTCCAGATCTCTGATAATACTTTAGAGAAGGTTGATTTTTGTTGTTGGCTGCAGGCAGTCATCCAGTTTTGTCCAGACTATCAGTTCTGTCTCAAATTAGAGGGCATGTCTGATCTCGGTTTCCGTTTTCAAAGACTTTTATGGAACTTTCTCTTTGTTCTCACTTACAGACTTGGGCAGTGGTTTGAATCTTATTGTTCCAATTTCAAAGCTCTTGCTTTGTATCTGTCCTTAGAATATGCAGCTTAGAGTTAAGCCTGGTTTTTATGTGGGTTTATACAGGGAATTAGGGATCCCCTTCTCTCTCTTGCTATTGTCTGTGGTTTCCCCTTCACTCTCCAGTATGCAGTGACCTTTTTTATAGTTTCTCTGGTCAGAAAGTCAAGGCTTCCCAATTTCATTTGCTTGTGGTACTTTTACAGTTGCAGTTTCATAACGGGTCCACTCAAAGAGGAAAAAGGTGGGAGAAATCAAAGAAGACATAATACAGTGATTCTCTTTGTAATCTTTGGATTGCAGGAGCCTCTTTCCAGGTTCCTTCTAGCTAGAAAGATGGGGTTTCCATAGGAGAGGTAATCACTGGCTTCACTATTCATTCCCACCAACTCCATGACTATAGGTTGGTTCATCCTAAAGGCAAAATTGCAAGAGAAAGATGGGGGGGGAGGGGGGGATGGGAAACATAGGCCTTAAAGGTAGCCTCTCTCTTAAGTTTTTACTTTCTTCAACAATATTCTTGCTTCTGTTTAATTTTCAGTCCCCAGGTAGTTGCTTACTGTATTTTGTTAAGTTTTCAGTTATAATCAATGGGATTGTTTGACCACATTGGATGTATTCCAGCTTGACTGGAATTGATAGACTATAATGAATTTTTTTTCTTTTACATTGTTCTTTTCCAGTATGGTTTTAAAAAATAATTTAAGGGTAATTGCAATTTTCACTATACTTTCAAACCCAGTGTTTTCACTATCAAATTTCTTGTTTTTAGGGGAAAAGAGTTGGTGTTTGCACACAGAAAACAAGAAGTGAGTATTTTGATATACTTAAATGTGTTTGGTTTGCTTTAGAAAACAACATAATTTTCTTAAAAATCATGTAAATAACTTCAAATGACTTATTCAGTAGTTCCTAGCCTTTTAAAGAACCTGTACCCCTGTAATAGTCTGTTTAAAAAATATTTTTTTAATTATTAGTGTACTAAGAAAATAGTATTGGAATTGAGTTAACAGAATTTTTAATGAAATAATAATATACGTGCTTTAATTACACATTAAAGTCAAGCTCTAAAACTGATTCTGATTGCTATAATTTTAAAGTGATGAACTTAAATGATGCTATGAGATATCTGTAGTAATTAATATGATAGGAAAAGCCCTGACTGGTTTGGCTCAGTGGATAGAGCGTTGGCCTGCGGACTCAAGACTCACAGGTTCTATTCTGGTCAAGGGCATGTACCTTGGGTGCAGGCGCATTCCCAGTAGGGGGTGTGTAGGAGGCAGCTGATCGATGTTTCTCTCTCATCAATGTTTCTAACTCTCTATCCCTCTCCCTTCCTCTGTAAAAATCAATAATAATAATAATAATAATAATATATGTATATATATTATATGATAGTTTTAATTTGTTTCAAAACTACCGGCACTGGTAATACTTACATGCATAGTTTCAGAATCTGAGAATATAGACAGAGCTTCTGTTATTTTGAAATTGATTGACATTGTAGAAAAACTCATCTGAGACTTAAAACTAATTGAAAAGAAATGGATAATGAGTACATAGTTGGTGATTTTTGTGTGTGTGTTGTGTTTTGTTGTGTTTTTTTTTGTTTTTGTTTTTTTTTAGCCAGAGTAGGATTTTGTTTGTTTTTTTTTAAATCCTGGATTTGTAATATCTAATACCATGTTTTAATATGTTTTCAAGCAGGTAGACTCAAGAAGCCTTTTCTAAAGGTGGAAGATATGAGCCAGTAAGTATCTTAAGTTCAATCTCTATGATTTAAATATAACAAAAGAGAAGATCTAATTAATGTACCTCTATCAATACTGTTATATTAGATTTATATTATACTAATGTACATGTGGCACAAATAACAGAAAGTAGCATTAATTAATTAATTAATTAAGTGCTTCAGGACTGAATTTAATTTCAGTGTGTCACAGATAGTAATTACTTGAAATATCTAATTTATAATAATCATGAGACCAACTCATTTCTTTAATATTGCAAATAACCATTATCTGGGTAGATATAGTACCATATGATTTATAACAACTACTGAATAATTGCTTCTACATTTGTGAAAAAGAAATTATTAGTTGCTACTTGGAAATATAAATCTGAGTCTAACTTTTAGAGAGAGCATGTGAAAGAAACATCTATTTGTTTTTCCACTTACACGTTCATTGGTTGATTTCTTACATGTGCTCTGACTGGGGATCAGACCCACGACCTTGGTGTATCAGGATGATGCTCTAACCAGCTGAGCTTACCTGGCCATGACTGAGTTAACATTTTATGTGGTAGTTTTTCTAAACTCACTCTGGTATATTATCTTAACTAATAAAAGCGAAATATTAAAATTAACCGTTTCTCTGGGATGGGGGTAAGCCATGCCCACTAGCCAATCAGAGCTGCTGTATGCATATTAGCCCAGCCAAGATGACGGAGGCCGAAGCCCCGGTGTGCGGCTTCTCCAGGGCTGCGGCCTCCACCATCTTGGGAGCCTCCCGCCTGGGAAGGCATCCAGCGCCTTGGGCCTGCGGATGCCTTTCCAGGCGGGAGCCTGGGGGGGTGAGATGGGGACCTGGTGGCTGGACCCTGCAGCCCCCGCCCAGGAGCCCGTGGGGTGGCCAGCGCCACCCCAGCCTGGGCTTCCCGGGCAGGAGCCTTCCGGGGTGCAGGGACGAGGCGGCCGGACCCCCGCGGGTCCCGCCTGGGAAGCCTTGGGGTGGCCAGCACCACCCCACCATCGGCTTCCCAGGCGGGTGGCCCGTAGGGTCAGTGGGAGCCTTGGCCGGCCTGAAAACTGCCCTCAGCCCCTCACCCAGGCTTGCCACACCCCCTGGGGTGAGGGTCTCCACTGGGGAGCTTGGCCAGCTTGCAAACAGACATTGGCCCCTCACCCAGGCTGGCCAGGCTCACCAGCAGGTGGATATCCCCAGAAGGGCCCCAGACTGGGAGAGGGCACAGGCCGGGCTGAGGGACCCTCCCCCCCAGTGCACAAATTTTTGTGCACCGGGCCCCTAGTTGGATAATATTAATGAAAATTAAGGTATAAGTGAATTAAGTTGGCATGGAGGAATCATATTTCTTTACCTTGACTTTCCAGTTACTCAGACATGTGTGGTTAATTACTCATTTAGATGTGTAATTAATTCTCTTGGATACTCACTGAGGTGATTAATGTATGTTGAATGCTTCTGTTTATGAAATGTATGATGTATGGGGGGGGCTGCAATTCAAAATTAGGCCTGGAGAAGACATTAATAAATGATACTCCATGTTCATGGATGTGAAGACTTCATATTGTTAGATGTCAGTAGTACCCAAAGTGATCTACAGATCCAGTGCATTCGCTATCAGAATCCCAATGACATTTTTTTACAGAAAGGGAAAAATCCATCCTAAAATTCATATAGAATCTCACAGGACCATGAACAACCAAAATAGTCTTGAAAAGAACAAAGTTGGAGATCTACACTTCCTGATTTCAAAACTTAGTACAAAACTACAGTCATCAAAACAGTTTGGTGCTGACAAAAAGGCAGGTGTATAGATCAGTGGGATAGAATAAAGAGCCTAGAAAATAAATCTTCACATGTTGACAAGGATGTCAAAATCATTCAGTGGGTAAAGGACATTTGTTTGTTTTTTTGTTTTCAAAACTCAAAATGGCTTAAGTACCTAAAGCTAAAACTCCTGGAAAAAAACACTGGGAGAAAGCTTTATGTCATTGGATTTTGCAGTGACTTCTTGGATATGACATCAAAAACACAAGCAATAAAAGATTACAAAAAATAAAATTGGACTACATCAAAATTATAAAATTCCGTGCACCAAAGGCCACAACAAAGTGAAAAAGGGAATCCATGGAATGGGAGAAGAAATTGCAACTCAGGTTTAATAAAGCATTGATAAAAAGAAGGCAAGCCCTAGGCGGTTTGGCTCAATGAATTGAGTGTAGGCTTGAGAACTGAAAGGTTTCCAGTTCAATTCTTTTCAAGGGCACATGCCTCCACTGCAGGCTCGATTTTCCTGGGATGTGTGCAGGAGGCAACGAGTGGATGTGGCTCTCTCACATCAATGTTTCTCTCTGTCTCTCCCTCTCCTTCCCTCTCTCTAAAAATCAGTGGAAAAATATCCTCAGGTGAGGAATAAAATAAAAAAGTCAACAGATAATCAAATGACCTGACTAAAAATGGGCAAAGGTCTTGACATTTCCCCAAAGATATACACGTTACTAATAGGCATATAAAAAGATATTTAACATTGCTGTTCATCAGAGAAATGAATACCTTTACACTATGGTATACCTCATATCCATTATGATAGCCATCGTAAACAAATAAACCTAAGATAAGTGTTGAACATTGTTGGCAGGATTGGAAAATTTTAAATCCGCTATGGAAAAGCCAGTATTGAAGTTCTTCAAAAAATTAGAAATACCATATCCAGCAATCCCACTTCTGGGTATATATCCAAAATAATAGAAAGGAGAGTCTTGAAGAGATACATGCACATATATATGTATTCATAGCATTATCCACTGTAGCCAAGATAATGGATAACGTATATACAAACAATGGAATATTATTCAACCTTAAAAAGGAATGAAGCTCTGACACATGCTACAACACGGAAGAACTGTGAGGACATTATGCAAAGTGAAATAAGAAAAAAAAACACTATATGATTCCATCTAATGAAGTACCTAGAGTCATTAAATTCATACAAACAGGAAGGAGTAGTTGTCGGGCTGGTGGGAAAAATAATGGGGAGTTACTGTTTCATGGATATAGAGTCAGTTTTGCAAGATGCAGAGGGTCTGGAGATTGATAATGTTCATGGTTACAAAACATTGTGAGTGTATTTAATGCGACTGAACTATACACTTAAAAATGGTTAAGTTAGTACATTTTGTTATGTGTAATTTTACCACAATTAAGTTTGTTTTTAATGTGTTTTAAAAAATGGGTCTAGAGTTGGGAAGGGAAGTGTAACTGATTTCTGTTGTTTATTTCATATTCCAGATGAATTAAATGATTTTAAAATATAGAACATCAAATGTGTTTTCTTTAACCATAAAAATGTTCATGTATTTTTCCTTTTTATTCTTTTAGACTTTATAGACCATTTTATCTTCAACTGACCAATATGCCTTATATAAATTACTCTATTCAGAAGCCTTCCAGTCCATTTGATATAGATAAGCCATCTAACGTCCAAAAGCAAACTCAGGTTAAACTAAGGTTGGTTTAACCTTTAAGTAACTTTTTATTCACTTAAACAAACATGAAAATAATTCATCTAATGCTGCATGTGTGTGTTTTAGTGTGTGTGCGCGTGCGTTCACTCTTATGGTCCCCCCCCCTATAAATTTTTATTGCCCCTTGGCTAGATTTGAAATCTGAATCTCTTTTAAGTATGTCACATTTAGAAACTTTAATGTGGAGGAAGAGGGATTGAAAATTGCAAAAAATTAAAATGTGTTGTTTTTCTTAAGTGATCTGAAATAAGCTCCAGAATCATCATTACGTTCTTAGCTTGCTTCTCAATTGTTTAAAAAGAAAAATGTTACAAGTATTTGTTGATACAAATCTCTGTGCAAATTATGGCAGATTCTATTTGGTAGGTGGGGACTATAGATTTGTATTATTCCTTACGTTTCAGCAGTTAATTCTTTTATCATATATTTCTATCAGAATCCAAATGGATGGCGATAAATGTGATGAAATCCCAACTCAACTCCAATTGAAAGAGAAGAAAAAAAAAGGATATTGTGAATGTTGCTTGCAAAAATATGAAGATCTTGAAACTGTAAGTGTGATTTTATGTTTGGAGTTTGATACTTTTAAAACTATGAATAGACTAGGGGCCCGGTGCACAAAAAATTGTGCACTCGGGGGTCCCTCAGCCCAGCCTGTGCCCTCTTGCAGTCTGGGACCCCAAGGGGGATGTCCACCTGCTGGTGTGCCTGGCCAGGCTGGGTGAGGGGCTGAGGGCCATTTTCAGGCTGGCCAAGCACCCTGTGGGGACCCTCACCCCATGGGGTGTGGTTAGCCTGGGTGAGGAGCTGAGGGCCGTTTTCAGGCTGCCCACAGCTCCCATTGACCCAATGTCCCAGCGAGGCTGGCTGGAATCAGGTTTCTGGGGTTTATTTATCTTCTATAATTGAAACATTGTTGCCTTAAGCAGAGGCCCTGCCGGCTTAGGCAGGCAATGGAAGCCTCCTGTGTGCTCCAGTTCTGTGGCTGCCGGCTGCCATCTTGGCGGGGTCAATTTGCATACAGCTGCTATGATTGACTGGGGGCGTGGCTTGGGTATCTCAGAGTGATGGTTAATTTGCATATTACTCTTTTATTAGATTAGATTAGATACCTGATTGTGGTTATAACATTAAATTATTAAGTAGTATATATTTCTTTTTGACAGAATTATCTGAAATTTTAAGAACCCAAAGTGGGGAAATATATGTTGAAAAATCATTTTTATTCATTTATTCAACAAATATTTATTGTGCATCTACTATGTAAGAATCACTGCTCTGAGGAAGTAGTATTGAACAAAAACGAATTCCCTGCCCTAATAAAGATTACATTCTAAGGTAACCATAGAATAAAAGAATAATGAAGATATATAGAGAGTATTTAGGTCAATACTATGAGAAAATATAAAGCAGGAATGGTGATTTTGCTGTTTACATAGACTAAATAGAGAATACCTAACTGATAAGATAATATTTGAGTAGAGGCCTACGAGAAGTGAGGAAACAGTAAGACCTGTAGATATTGAAATAAACTCAGGAGTTATGGTCAGATTGTGGATATAATTCAAAAGTGGGGCCAAGGGGATTTGTCAGTGGATTGGATATTGGGAGTAAGAGAGGATGAGTCATGGGTGACTAATATTGCAGGCTTAAGCAATTAAAAAATGGGTATGTGATGTACTAATGGGAAGATGAGAAGAAAATGAAGATAATTCCTTGAAGTAGCAGAAAGAAAAATGGAATAGTTGGAAGGCTATGTGGGATGAAGAGAAAGTTAAAGATGGGAACTATTACAACTTTTGTAAACTGATTAAAAAAAAAAAAAAAAGCCAGAGCTTTGGATCTAGGCTGCCCCAGGTTTGAATTCTGGCTTCCTGTTTGTGAGACCTTAGACAGTGCCTGGCACTGTGCTTACTAAATGTTAGCTGTTACAATTTGAATTGTTAATTTTAAAAGTAGTGGATAGATTTATTTTGGTATTTGGTTTTGGTAGAAAATGGTAGGAAGGTTAAAGAAAATAGTATTTTAAAACATTTGATTCATAAACTCTCTCTGTCATATTTTTATTGATTTCAGAGAGGAAGGGAGAGGGAGAGAGAGAGAAGCATCAGTGATGAGAGGGAATCATAGCACATCTCCTATGTTAGGGATCGAGCCTGCAACCAGGCATGTGCCCTGACTAGGAATCAAAGCATGACCTC
Source organism: Murina feae (assembly GCA_004026665.1). Classification (NCBI taxonomy): domain Eukaryota; kingdom Metazoa; phylum Chordata; class Mammalia; order Chiroptera; family Vespertilionidae; genus Murina; species Murina feae. The sequence continues at coordinate 31,491 of PVJC01008268.1, read as the reverse complement.
CTGGTTCATAGGTTGATGCTTAATCACTGAGCCACACATCTGGGCTTTCTACTGACTTACTTGAAGTAAGATTGTTTTATAACCTAAAATGTATTTGTGCTTTGTGTCAGTTTATGTTTTATTTGTATATAAAGGAGAAAAATACAATTAATTTTAAATTACTTTAATGAGAAGCTAAATCAGTTCAAAAATTTAAGTTATAGATTGGTCCTTATATTTTATGTTGACATTGTTACAACAGAATAATCTGAAACGGATGCTTTTTTTAATATCAGTTTGTTATCCTGATTTGATGCTCAGAAACTGTTGAGGCTAGAAAACGAAAACCTTGGTCACTAGTTGCCAAGACAAAGGATAATTACTGAAAGTGGATGTTGGGGTTGATATATATATATATATTTTTTTTTTTTTTTTAATTTTTATAGTTTTTCATGTATATGCTTTTTAGTCTGCACCAAGGCACTCATTGAAAAAATTTGATTACTGGAGATTTAGCAATAATAAGGTAGATATATACTCTATTCTTTTACATCATTTGCAAGCGGGTTGAATCAAAATAATGAAGTATGAAGTGCAGTGGTAATAATGAGAGTATTTAATATCAGTCCTTACAGGATAAGTAAGAAGAGCTAGGTGGAAATAGAGGGGAACTACATAAGAGTTGTTTTTCTTATTTTCAATTAATTATTTTTCTTTCCAAGAATATGAATAAACTGAATTAGAACTTAGAAGAGAGTTAATGTTACTTTTTAAGTTTTAATTATTTTTTATTCATTTAACATTACTTGACAGACAAATTTTATATGATAAATTTCGCAAGGAAGGAAGGAATATATATACCAGAATACAATTGGTCTTTGTTTTTGTTTTTGTGATTAATCACTACGCTTTAATTATGTTCAATCTGTAACAATGAAAATACATCCTGCATATCAGATATTTACATTACAATTCAAAACAGCAAAATTACAGTTATGAAGTAGCAACGAAAATAATTTTATGGTTTTGAGGGTCACCACAACATGAGGAACTGTATTAAAGGGTCGCGGCATTAGGAAGGTGGAGAACCACTGCTTTAGACAATGTATCTGTCTTGTTTTCCATTTCACCTTTATTACAAATGGGTATTTTCTCTTTTACGTTATTCAATTTGCCATTATTTTGTGTAATTTTATAGAATTCTTTTTCTGTATGCTTAAAAGAAAATCAAGAGACTGAGAAGACAAGCTACAGACTGAGATGAAAGTAACTTTTTTCTTTTTTATTTTCAAGGGAAACATTTTTGCCTTAATTGGCAACATTTTCTTTTTAATTTTTTTTTTTTTTAAATTTCTAAAGAGAAGAATGGAAAGAGAGGGAGAAACATCTATTTGAGAGCAAAATAATCACTGAGGCTCTAGACTACAACCCCAGACATCTGACCCTACTGGGAATTGAACTGGCAACATGCACAGGAGGAAGCCCAATCAATTGAGCCACACTAGCCAGGGCTCTTTGGGGACATTTCCATTGGGGCACCAAGTGAGTGCTCAAGTTTTCTGATCTTTTGGTGGGGAAACAAAGGGGCATTGTTCTGCTCTTTGTTTCCACTCCCATCCTGATCTTTTTCTTTGACATCTCTGCCATCAAAGAGTTAAAAGAAAGTTTCCACATTAGTGATTGCAAAATCGTTTGCAAGCTTCTAAGAGATTCCTCACTTGGCTAATGCACTTACTTTCTAGAAGAAGATCAAGTTCTTGCAGTAATTTCATGGTAATCTAGTGCCTAAATGATAATCCTGTAATTAGAAGCAATTAAAATCCTGCCCAAGAATGATCTACTCAGTCAGTGTCAATGTCCCTATATGCTCATGGGGTAATCTTTTCTTTTTTTTTTTAATTGATTTGAGAGAGAGAGAGAGAGAGAGAGAGAGAGAGAGAGAGAGAAGGGAGAGAAACATGGATGGTTCTCCGAGGATCAAGTCCACAACCCAGGCATGTGTCCAGACTGGGAATCAAACCTCATGATGCATGAGACAGTGCTCAACCAACTGAACTACACGTCCAGGGGACTCGGGAGAAACTTGAAAGAAGCTCCAGAATCATTTGTTTCTCCCCTTCCCAGAGATGCAGGCAGGCAAAGTTCATCTTAAGAATAGCAGGAGTTACTCAAGTCAAAGTGGAGGGACGACTGAGGCCCCTGGAAAAATCCAGAGGCTTGAGATCCCCTTAAGCAGGAGAAAGAGAAGCCATGTCGCTTTGAGCCTGGATACCTGTGACACTGAGCTCTTTACCGGTGACCTCAGCTTCAGGCAGAGCTGCTCTTATTAGTGTGGTCCACCCCACAGAGGCTGAGGACCTTTGCCTCACAGCGCCTGTGCACATTCATAGAGCAGGCTTCACATCGCATCCCTTGGCGGACAAGGCCATACAACAAGGACCCACAGTGCTGACAGAAGGTGGGCCTTTGGTACCTGTGCACTTTAACCTTGTGCTTGCCCTTGGGGTCATCGGTGTCAGGCCCCTTGCCTGCACCCCAACAGGGAAGAGCAACAAGTTCATGGCACCTTTTGTGAACCACGAAGCGGTACGGCTGGTACTGGTAGCCTTGCTTCCCAAACCCCCCGATGAAGCTGGCGCAGTGGCTACAGAAGGTGGGCTGTTTGAAGAAGGGAGCGGCGAATCGTGGTCCTCCACTTCGTGCACTTTCTTCAGAATCCCTTCGTGGGCGAGGCTGCTGGCGGCGGTCGGGGCCTGGGACTCAGACGCCATGGTCACTCTAGTCTAGGCCAACCTCTAGGCCCAGCCTGGGAGCAGCCGCCGGGCGGCAGTCAGGGGTGGTAGACTGAAGTCCCTGCAAGAAGTCAAGGAGGTGCCACCACAGAGAGTCTGGCCGGGCTGGCGAAGAGTGGGAGCTGGAAAGGCTGGCACCGGCAGGGCCCTGCTCTCGGAAGGCCCAGCGCCGGTGCTTGCACTTCAGGACAGCTGGTCCAGCTACAATTGGCCTTTGAATTGTGCAGGTCCACTTATTTGCAGATTTTTTTCAATAAATATATTGAAAAACTTGGGAGATTTTCTTACTATTGTGATGTAATATTGCTACTTCATTATCAATGTATGAATATTATACCTGTAAATAAATAGGGATTTTTTTTTACATTATCTTTTCATCTTCGATGTCTACTGTTAGTAAAATATATAACATCTACAGTGTTTTGTATCATATCAGACAATATTGATATAGGAACTAACAGACAAGGAGATGACAGAAACATTAAATATGTGTTAATTGAGTTTATATTGGTAAGACTTTTTGGTCAACAGTATGCGGTTAGTATTATAGGGAGTCAAAAGGTATACTCGGATTTTTGACTGTTATTCCAGGGTGAACTGTATTGTGTTTTTTTTGTGAGAGCTGGAGAATTTTCATTTTTGGAAATAGAATTAAATCACTAAAAATTAAAGTTTTGTGAAACTAGAAAACCAGATAGAGGTTCTTTCATGATGATCTTGGTATAGGCTTTTGGATATAACTCCCTGATTAACTAACAAACAAATAATAGAATTAGCCTGGTGATTCCACCTATTCAAAAGGAACTTTGTTTCCTGTGAGTTTTATTCCAATACACTGAACTTATTTATGTTTGTTCTTGACCACTCTTAAAGTTAATAATAACTTCTCTCTATTCTCCATTATAAGCACTGGGTAATACAATCACTTGCTCGTTCTCAAATGTGTTACTTATAAATTATTTTTATACCGCACAGCATTCATTGTACTTCATTTGTGTGTTTAATGTACCTTACAGCTTCTTGTTTTGGATTCTTGCATATTAATTATAACATTTTATTCACTGGATATTTCTTATAAGCCCTACCTTATTTAGTGATAATTGTATAAGACTTAAAGTAGTAAAGGGAAAGGTGTTGTCAAAAATATTAAGGCACTGTAAATGTTATTTTTTCCCTCCATCTTTATCTTTGGACTTCTGATATAGTGCATTTGTTTTCAGTTACATTGAAACCACAAATTAGTATATGATTTTTTTTCATTGAAAAATGCAAGATTGACCCTTAAAAAAATGGGTTTGGACTGCATGGGTCCACTGAAATATGGATTATTTTATTTTATTTTTTAAAAGAAATATCTACCAGTTTTGATCCGAATTTGGGAGTTTGTGGATGCTGAGGGCTGACTATATGTGTTGATCTACGCTGTTTTATATAGGAAACTTGCACATCTTGGATTTTGGTATCTGGGGTGAGGAAGATGCAGAAAGACAACTGGTGTAGTTATACATGGATTTTTGACTGTGAGGGAGTTGGCACCCCGTAACCTCTGTGTTCAAGGGTGAACTGTAGTTTTGGTGGTTTCTCAAAAGTTACTTTTCTATTGCCCTTCAAAGTTCCTGTAAAAGGTACTACTTTAGAGTAGTTATTAGAAACCTAATTTTAGGGACATGTAAATGTTAGAAAACCTGAACAAACAAAGGTGTCTGCTGATTTTAAAAATATAATTTTATGATTTATATGTTTTGTTTTAGCATCTACTAACTGAGCAACACAGAAACTTTGCACAGAGTAATCGCTATCAAGTTGTTGATAACATCGTATCTAAGTTAATTTTTGAATTTGTGGAACATGAAAGGGACATGCCTAAAAAGAAAAGGTAATTTATCCACCTAAACTAAACTAAACTAAAAATAAATACAAAGTTTCCTATTCTTAGATGGAATATATATATTTTGATAATGTAAATATGGTTAAGGATTGATTACTTCTTTCCTCTCTTTTCTTTACTACCAAAAGTGTTTATTTTAGGTTACTTTTAAGGTCCTCATTTTAACATTATATTCTAGAGGAGGGTTTTTTTTTAAATAGTAAATGTTTTAGGCTTTGTGAACCATAAGACTCAGCTTTGCCATTATACAATGAAAGCAGCCACAGGCATTATGTAAATGAATGGGTGTGGCTATGTTCCAATGAAACTTTTTTTAGGAAAATAGACTAGATTTAGCAATTATGCTAGTTTGTCAATCTCTGGTAAACCATGAAGTTTACCATCCACTTGGAATAAAAATGCTAGAATTTGTAGTTACTCTTAGAAAGTTTTAAGAAGCTTTTCTTCACTTAGCTCTATTATGTCTTGTTTCTGCTTTACTAAATGTTTCTGCTTAAAGTCTACTTGCCAATAATAATAACTGAAGGTACTGACAGGACTTGTAAATGTTGAAAAGATTAATGTTCAATGTATGATAATTGCACATCACCGTAAATCTAAAATAAAAAAATGTATATATGCTGGAATTGTTGATACCTCAATAGGTTATTTAGTCCTTATACCTGTTTTTAGATTAATCTTAAGACATAAAGAAGATTAGAAAATATAATACTAAGCTACAGCTTCTGACCATTAACTAAAAAGTCTTTTTACTGTAGCCAGATAGAATAGTTACTAAATCTCATATTTCTGTAACATTCAGAATGGGTGTTTATAACTAACTTAAAATTTATATTTGGAGAGGAGGCACCTTTCCAACTACAATAGACCTTTGGGCGTCGGAGATCTGTTCTGCGGTGCAACGTAAAGCGGTTTTCGCTGTGAGTCGGAACCCACCTGCCTAAGCACCTACGTCGCTCCCATGGGGCACATGTACAGCAGTGATGAAGTGAAACAATGAAAGAAATTTAAAAGAAAGGTAATAATTCCTGACCTTGTGGTAAATAAATAATAAAAAAGATAAAGCAAATATGTACATCCGTCATTTTTATATATACATGAGAGATCCATCATGAAACGATGGATGTCGAGGCTGACGTAACCCGAGGACTGTTTGTGTTAAACTCGGCATTGCTTAATCAATTACATTGTTATCTGTACAGTTTTAATCTGTGGACAAGTCACCTAAAAATCTCTAGACTTTAAAGGAGAGAGCAGTATTGGACTTAGTGTTGTTATATTTTTTATCCTCCATTTGTTCAAAAGAAATCTTAAATGAAAGTATAAAGAAAATAAATACAAAAGGAACTGTTCTGGTTTTGACAAGGGAGATGGAAATTCTATATTTCTCTGTGACATGTATAACATATAACATAAAGCATAATTGGTAAGCTGTTAATTTTCTTTCTACTTGTGTACAATTTAAGATTGTCTAATATAAACTGTATGCCAAGGGTATCAAGAGACACTATGAACAAGAGGGTTTCAGTTCAAATATGTGTGTGAAACTTAAGGATTATTAATTTGTTATCTTTAGAAGTATAAAGATACCAAGATTTTAGCTACCTATGATATTAGCTATTTTACACTTAAATATAAATAAAGTAGAGGTCTGGTGCATGAATTTGAGGGAGAGGTCCCTTGGCCTGGCCAGTGATCGGGGCTGACCCGCCAGGGGCAGGTATGGCAGGAGGTTGGCTGGCCGCAGGAGGTTGACTGTGGAGCGCACTGACCACCAGGGGGCAGATCCTGAGTTGAGCATCCGCCCCCTGGCGGTCAGTGTGTTCTCATAGTAATTACTTGCTTAGGCTTTTATATATATAGATACAGACAGTCCTTGGGTTACGTTGGACTTGACTTATACTGTATTGTGCTTATGTTGCCATCTCCCATTTATTTATTTTAAAAAAATGTTCCATCATTTTGACGGATGTACATATGTACTTTATGTTTTTTATTATTTATTTACCATAAGTAAAGGTCAGGAATTATCTTTTAAATATTTTTTTTGCTGTTTCACTTCATTACTGCTGTGTATGTGCTCCATGTGAGTGACTTAGGTACGATGAAAATTGCGTTACGTTGTGCTGTAGGAATGGATCTCCGATTAACCCGAGGGCCTACTGTATGTATTTCTGCCTTAGGTTTCCCAATAATTTGCTCATTCCACGTTGCAAAATAAATTGACAAGAGAAAATTAATGTATATCACAATATAGAAGTTATGAAATTTTTCAGGATAATGAAAGTGACCCAAATCTCTCTACTATCATTTTTGTTTGATTTATATATTTGCAAGAGTTTTAAACACCAAATTCAAGAAGGGAAGAACGTGGATTGGAAGAGGGGTATTACAGAGTTTTCAGCTATATCTATAGAGTTTTATTACTTTAAAAACATCTAAATTTGTCTGAATCCTAAGATTTCTGTATTTTTGTAATATTGCCTAATTTAAGTAAGTTTCGTAAATAGTTTTAAAAGATTTTACTAATTTAATGTTTAACTACTAAGCCATTTTTTTTTGACAATTCTTTTTCTTTTTTTCTAAAAAGATTAAAATACAGCGTTGGATCCCTTTCTCCTATTACTGCAAATATCCTGAAAAAGTTTGAACCAAAAGAAAAGCTAGAATTGCAACCTATTTCTCAGAAAGACTTCAGGGAAAATAATGTACAGGTGATCAAGCGGAGTTTTCTATTTAAAGAAACCCACCAACCTGAAGAGAAGCTTGTGTTTATTTCAGAACACATCCCTAACCCTTCAAATGAATTCAGAGGACTTGATGAGAAAACAAATCAATGTTCCATGTTAAATCCAGCTGAAAATGACATAAAACAAAATTTTACACATCTATTTCCAGGTAAAAACAGACAGGGATGCATTCTTGATATTTCTAAACATAAATTAATTATAAATGAAAAAAACTTGGAAGAAGAAAGAACAGATCATTGTCTGTGTACGCTACAGACATCTCTACAAGTTTCTGATTTCAATATAGATAATAGTGCATCTCAACTACAGCAAAAATCAGATGCTGTGCTTTTTCCAGCAATCGATTTTAAGGAAAAGGACATTGATTTAATATGTGGTGATTATGGTCTGTCAGCAATGAACAGTTCACAGGAGCATGGAACTATTCAGGCAAACACTCCATCCCGAAGTTGTCTCGGGCAACCCAGTGAATGTGACATCAAGAATATGGATAGCTTATCTACTGGTAAAATCTGTCGGAAAGTGAAAATATTATTACAAAGAAATAAAAAAAATCTGGAACCAAATGTGGATTTAGAAAAGAGAAGAACTGAATGTCTTATTATTCAAGAGGAAAATAGGATTTGTAGTTCACAATCTCTACTAGACTTATTTCAGACTAGTGAAGAGACATCAGAATTTTTGGGTTTCACAAGCTACACTGGAAATGGTGGAATATGTGATAGTTTTGACATTTGGAGGGAGGATGATTCAAGTCTGTCATCAATATTTTCCTCTTTCCCTTCAAATTCTACATTTACTGGCTTTTAGATTTAAAAACATAACGTATTTTCTGGTGTATAAGACAACTGGGTGTGTAAGACAACCCCCAACTTTTTGGGTTAAAAAGTCCGGACGGAGACTGTATGTATGTGGCACAAAAAGGAGCCGACTGGAGACACTTGCGGTCTCCGTCCGGCTCCATTGATGACCCCTGACTTTTGAGATTTTCCTCAGTTAAAAAGTCGTCTTATACGCCAGAAAATACGGTATCATACTGAAATTTTTATAAATATGTATAAAAATTCTTAGTTTTTTTTTTTTTTTGACAACTTTGTTTACAGAACCAAATGTAAATGTTAATAATAAAGGTGATATTTACATTTTTCTACAGAATTGAATATCTATTATAGAAAAATTGTAGAATAAATTTGCGACATCTTTATATACTATGTTCATAATTGTTTCATAAGAATATGAATAAGTGCTTTATGACAGTGAAAACTAGTGTCAAGTGAAATCTCGAGAATATAAAAATTTAGCATTATTGCCTGGTTGCAATGGCTCAGTGGTTGAGTGTCTATCTGTGAACCAGGAGGTCAGTTTGATTCCCTGTCAGGGAACATGTCCAGGTTGTGGCTTGATCCCCAGTAGGGGGTGTGCAGGAGGCAGCCTAACAAGTATTTTCTCATCTATGTTTCTCTCCTTCCTCTCTGAAATTACTTAAAAAATATCTACACTAGTAAGAAAGAAAGATGCAAATTGACTGTAACTGCCAATCAGGAGTGAGTATGCAAATTAACCCAAAGCTGGATTAATTTGCATACACAGGTGCTGAGCGGCCAGAGGTGGGGCAGGATGCTTGTTTGCCATGGATGCAGGTGTTCTGTACCACCCCAGCCGCTCTGGGCCTCTAGGCAGCGTGGGAAGGCAGAAAAGCTACTTCAGGCTGGAGCGAATGCAGAAAGGCAGCTCCAGCCAGAGCAAAGGCAGTGCCGGCAGCCACAGGAAGGAAGGCCCATTCTTGCATCGGGCCTCTAGTTTTTAAATATTTAGCATTATAAATTTAGCAGATATTTTTATTTATTGTTTATTAAAATAGAGTCCAGTGGCCCTAGCCGGTTTGGCTCAGTTGATAGAGTGTCAGCCTGCAGACTGAAGGGTCCCAGGTTCGATTCTGATCAAGGGCACATGCCCAGGTTGGGGGCTTGATCCCCAATATGTGGTGTGCAAGAGGCAGCTGATCAGTGATTCTCATCATTGATGTTTCTCTCCCTTCCTCTCTGGAATCCATAAAAATACATTGAAAACAAAAAAATAGAGTCCCATAATAACATGGCTGTAAATCAGGAGTTGCTCAAAAATTTCTAGGTCACAAGACTAATGACAAATAGAGCCACTCCTGCTTCCACCTACTGGTTCCCAGACTTAATGTATTCTCTTAGCAGAGACATAGCACCATATAAATGTTTTGAACATCCTAGATTATATTCTATCCTCAAAAAATTCCACCTCCAACCCTTCAAGGTGATGCTACAACTACGCCTATAACAGCTATTAACTTCTGGGTGAATCAGTATGTCATTAGATCTGTGGATCACCTGATCATGAACTCACTCCCACACCTTTTTTGCGATTTCAGTCCCCTAGTGAAAATTATGTATGATGCCATGCCAATTAATCAAACTGTGTAAACCCTCAAAAAGTGATGTGAGGAAGAAAGACAAACTCACATCTGGAATATGCCTGATACTACATCTACTGTAATCAACTTGCCTGTTTGGTCTCACAATCATGGGATTGTGCCATATCAAGAACTCAGTGTTGGTCTCTGTTTCTGGCAAATTGGACAATTGGCAATGGCAGAAACACTAGATCAGCTTTAGTGAATAGGAGCCCATGCTATTGAGCCCATACATAATTTTCATCCCTGACAACATCATCCTTTTGCTCATGTACCCATTGTGCCAACTTTTGGGTGGTGATAGTGTGTGATAAGATATACTTCATGACTACTCCCATAAGCCATGTGCCTCTACCCCTTGTATTCAACCTTCCAATCATTCTCTTCCCAAACACCTTAACAGCCAGTCAAGTAATTTCTCCCTGCCCATGAGTCCACAAACACTCTAAACCTAGGCCTCTTCTCTTTGCTCACAAAGGGGATGACTAGGTACACCACTTGAAGCTCTGCCCATTGGGAAGATGTCCCCTTGTGACTGGTTACCAAAACACCCCTGAGTGCAGGTATAAGGTAGTTGCCATCTGTTTTCAGCTTGCACCCACAAAAGCAACTAATTCATGAACCAAGTCTGGGTTTTTACTCTTCATCTGGTCTTACGGGATGGCCCATATACTTGGAGGTGTGACCTAAGAGAGAGGACCTAGGGGAAAATTCCAAGTGAAATGAGGAAGCAGGATCTGATATCACAGGCAGATACTAGGTCCTCTCACCAGAGTCCCCACCTTATGGCAGGAAAACCCCTGCCTTGGTTGTAGAGGTCAACAACAACAACTGGCTAGAACCAGATCATCCCAAAATTGAGAAAATACCAAAGACCTGACCCCGAACCTCATTGTACCATCACTATCATGAAAACTGACATCGCAAGTAGAAGTTGGGGCCAAGTGAGCGGTGAACACCGTGACACTTCCTGAATGGACCGTATTAGGAACTCTGCTCCCAACCTGAAGGTGGAGACAAAACTTGGCGCCACAGAGTTCAAAAACCTGAAACACAAAATCCCAGGAACTGATTGACCATGTGCACAAATCACTTGCAAATTGGCCCACATCCACTCAGACGTGTACATCTGCCTCTTTCACAGAGGTAATGGCAGAAACACTAGATAGGCTTCGGTGAATAGGAGCCCATGCTTAGTCTCCACATGAATAAAACTTGCTTTTGTTCTCCAAATCATTCTTGAAATCTTTCTTGTATGAGTGAAAAGCCTGGAGGTCACCTGATATAAGAGGTCCTGGATTGTGTTGGGACAGGGGCAGCTAGCTCCCTGCTCTGAACAGGTCTGGTGACAACAGCGATGGATGACATGGGGGTCTGGGCTGCCTGCTCATGCAATTCCCTTGAACCTTCTGGTCGTCCTGCTCTTGCCCAATCTTGGATATACCAATACTATCTTACAATGGCTTGTTGCACCTGTCCAATGTTATGAATTAGATCTGACAGAACCCTAGCTCATGATTGGCAGTTGTGACTATATGATGGTTTTTGCTCCATAGTTAGGTGCTCCATCTGCCATACATCAAAAATATAAAAACTCTCTCTCTCCTCTCTCCATATGTATGTATATGTGTGTGTATGTCTAATCTAATAAAAGCGTAATATTGAAATTGACTGTTTCTTCGGGACGCCTAAGCCACGCCCACCAGCCATTCAGAGTGGTTGTATGCAAATTAACTCAGCCAAGATGGCGGGGGCTGGCTGCCTCGCCCAGGCCCAGGCCGCATTTCTCCCACTTGTGGATCCCTGTGCAGGGAATCGGGGAGCTGGAGAAAGGTGCCTCGGTCCTGACTGCTGGGAGCCTCAGATGTGGCTGGGGGCAGGCCCCTAGTGGTGACACACACACACACACACACACAAGGTGCCTGCCAGACTGGGGCCATCATAGGACATCCACTGAGCGGTTCTGGACTGTGAGTGGGGGCAGGCTGAGCTGAGGGACACTCCCCTTCTCCTCCCCCTCCTCCCCCCCATGCACGAATTTTGTTCATGGGGTCCCTAGTGTGTGTGTGTAATAAAGAGGGAATATGCTATATAATAAAGAGGGAATATGCAAATTGACTGTCACTCCGGTCAATTTGCACCCACAGCTGAGGCTAAGTTCCCATAACGAGCCCTAAGAAGCAATCAACAGGGACCTGAGGCTGCGCGCCCACCCACCTCCTGCATGGAGCTTGACAGGGGACCTCAGGCCGTGCCTTCCACCCTCAGGGCTTGATGAGGGACCTCAGGCCACACCCCTCACCCGGCAGGGATTGATGGGAGACCTCAGGCAGCTCCCCCTGCCCTGGCACCCAGGGGACCTGAGGCTGCACCCCCCCACCTGGCAGGGCTTGACAGGGTGGGACTGGTCGGCTCTGGATCTAGCCCAATGAAGGGGGGCTGTCCAGGTATGGGTCTCGAGCAATTTTGAGGTGCATGTGGGTGGTTGAAGACAACTCTGGGTTCCATGGTGCACCCCAGACTCTGACAAGAGGAAGATTTTCATATACGTTTTACTAATTTTCTTTAATCTCTGACACTTCTATTATAGAGAAAGGGCAAATAGCAATATTAAAATATTTCCTCTAATTAATCCCCTTTTAATGTGCATGAATTTCGTGCATGGGGCCACTAGAATTAACTAATAAAAGTGTAATATTAAAATTAACCGTTTCTCTGGGATGGGGTAAGCCAGGCCCACCAGCCAATCAGAGCTGCTGTATGCAAATTAGCCCAGCCAAGATGGCGGAGGCTGCAGCCCCGGTGTGTGGCTTCTCCAGGGCTTTGGCCACCGCCATCTTGGGAGCCTCCGTCCTGGGAGGGCATCTGGCGCCTTGGGCCAGCGGATGCCTTCCCAGGCGGGAGCCTGGGGGGGGGCGCGGGGACCAGGCGGCCGGCCCCCGCGGCCCCCGCCCAGGACGCCATGGAGTGGCCAGCGCCACCCCACCCTCGGTTTCCCGGGCAGGTGGCCACTAGAGTCAGTGGGAGCTGTGGCCGGCCTGAAAACTGCCCTCAGCCCCTCACCCAGGCTTGCCACACCCCCTGGGGTGAGGGTCTCCACTGGGGAGCGTGGCCAGCTTGCAAACAGACATTGGCCCCTCACCCAAGCTGGCCAGGCTCACCAGCAGGTGGACATCTCCAGAGGGGTCTCAGACTGGGAGAAGGCACAGTCCAGGCTCGTCCCCTCCCCCCAGTGCACAAATTTTTGTGCACCGGGCCCCTAGCATATATATAAAATAATTCAGCACTAAAGATGTTATGGGTTTATTCTAAAAACCTGAAGTCTCAGCTGTGATTTTCCCATTGGGGTTGGCCATAAGCTCCAGTTTTCCTGCCTTGGTACTTCTAGAACCTGTGAACCTGACTGGTGTGGCTGCCAGAGCCCTTTTCTGCTCACGGCTGGCAGCATTCAGCAAAGCAGTATCCCCAGTTGAAACATACTGCAGGTATAATCTGAAAAGGCCTACCAGGAATTATGCTTCCTTCATGTTTGGGAAGCTCAGGATGCAATAGTTTGTCTTTTGGTGGGATTTCCTGGCATGTTCCTGACCACTGAATGTAAAACTGATGCTGATGGGGCAGGTCCCTGAATCTTTTTTTAAAATATATTTTTTTAATTGATTTTTAAAGAGAGAGAAACATCAATGTGAGAACAAAACATGGGTCAGCTGCCTCCTGCATGCCCCCTACTGAAGATTGAGCCCAAAATCTTGGCATGTGCCCTGACCAGGAATCAAACCAGCAACTGTCCATTGCACGGATGATGCCCAACCAACTGACCCACACCGGCCAGGATCTTAGGGTGTATCTTTCCCTTTTTAGAGAACATGTTTTATCAAAGTCTCCAATGTGCTAGGAACTTCCTGCTCATATGGTCTGATGAATATGCTATTATCAGTATAATGGATTAAAGTGATATTCTCCATGGCATCCTCTTCAAATTATAACAAAGGAAAGAATGTATATGATAATCTTTTCCCTATGAATACAAATGGTTTCTCATCCTTTTTTTTCTGACAGGGATGAAAAATTATGCATCTGCCAAATAAATGGCTGTACCATGTACCCGAGGCCATGTTCATTTCTAACTTTTTAAAAAATCTTAACTTGAGAGGATATGTGTCCCCCCATACTCAGTGTTGGCCTCTGTTTCTGGCAAGTTGGACAGTTGGCAATAGCAGAAACACTAGATCAGCTTTAGTGAATAGGAGCCCATGCTATTGAGCCCATACATAGCACAACATTAAACAACCACCACAATAATAATGTTATTAACATTTGAAATGTTAAAAAAATGAACTAAGCAGATGAAAAAGTGGAGTATACCACGTCTGGTTTTTAGATACAGTTTTGTGGCAGACAGATGTTAGAGAAAGGACAAAACATCCTGGAGAGTTTGGCTAAATCCAGCTTATCCTTCAAATGCCTGTGTAGCCCTTCAGGAGGTTCTCCCTGCCTCCCCCTGGCTGAGTTAACGACTCCCCTCCAGCATCATCTGCATACTTTTCACCTGTTACATATAAGACAGTGTTTGCTCGCCTGTGCCTGAGAACAGGTGCCTCCTATACATACAGCGTTGTTCACGGTTGTGTTCCCTGAGCTTAGTCAAATGCCGGGCATGTAGCAGGTCCTTAATCAATACTTATTGGGTAACTAACTTACCATGAACTATTGAAGGTATGATTCCCTGATAACTATTAAAATTGTGGGAAACATTAATATGCTTCTTTGTGGACGACGTGGATGAATACTGCTCCCGCGGCAGCGCGGTTGGATATCCTCGATGCCAAGAGCCCTGCCGACCATGACCTCTCTCTCTGTTGCCCTTTTCCTGCCTCCCGTCTTCGTGCTGTAGAAGACCTCACGATGAGCGGGACGCGGTAGAGAACTACATTTCCCAGTGACATGCGCGCGTCCCTGCCCGCGCACGGCGGGGCGAGTGCACCAGGCGCTCGCTCCCTGCAGAGCGCTCAGCGCCTGGCCTGCGGGAGCCTTTGCCAGGCGATGGGGTGGGAGGCGCTAGAAACCACTTAGCTACAGCCAACCGCCCAATGCAGCACTCGCATGCTCCCCCCGCCCGCGGAAGCTCCTGCGAAGCACAATGCAGCACTGAGGCAGCGCCGCGGTGGAGGCTGCAGCGCCGCGGCCGCCACAGCACCGGCCGGGGCTGGGAGGGGGCGGCCCGGGCGAGCCGCGGGGCGCGGGGCGCGGGCGTCGGACCCGCTGCTCCGGCATGAGGAGCTGAGCGCCTCCAGCGAGGTGGCTGACGGCAGCACCATGCAGGCGGCGGCGGCTGCGTCCGTGCCCATCTTGCTGCTCTGCGCCCTGGGGACCTGCCCCTTGGCGCGCTGCGGCCGGGCAGGTAAGTTCGCCACCCTCTGTGGCTTAGGGACGTACCATTTGCCGGGAACCTCCGCAGTCCTCCGGCGCATGGCAAAGGGGCATCCCCGTTTCCCGAGTGCGCGGGGAGGTTATTTTATTTGGAAAAGTGGAGCAAAAATACGTGTGGGGGCGCGCGGATGCATTAGACGCCTTTGGGCAAATGTCTGTTTTTCTTTTGAAGAAGAGGCGTGCGGCGGAAGGGAAAGGGGTGCTCTGCTTCTGGGCCCCTATCCTATCCTGGATGCGCTCGGCGGAGCGGGTCCCAGGCTCTCCGATCGGGCTCTGCGTCCTTCCCAGATGGGGTCCGGGAGGGCCGGGGAGGTGGAATTTTCAGAGGGGCGGGGGGAGGTCGGGCCGCAGGACCGACAATTGGGAGTCAGGGTCATTATTTTCGCATTTTCTTCCTATTCCCTCCTTCTCCCCTTCCTGCCTGGAGGAGACGCCTCGGTGACTGAGCTGGAGAGGAGGGACGAAAACCGCTTCCTGGAGCGCCAGAGCATCGTGCCACTCCGGCTCCTCTATCGCTCTGGCGGCGAAGACGAAACAGGGCACGACACGCTTACCACGCGGGTGCGGGGCGACCCCCGCGGCGCTCAGGTGAGAGGCGCGGGCCGGGGAGGGTGGTCCTCGGCGCTGCCCAGCCCACCCGCGACTCCCCGTTTGCTGTCAGTTGCCCTGGAGATGCGGTGCCTTAGGTGAGATGAGCGAAACCCTACTAGTCCAGCAGGGCGCCCCCTGTTAAAAAAAAAAAAAAAAAAGAAAGAAAAGAAAAGAAAGAAAAAGAACGCAAAGGGGGACAAAACCCCCCGAACAACCCCAGGCCAGGGCCTGAGCTTAAGAGGAGTTTGTTCGTCTGCCTCCAGCAGTGCGGCTGCTGAGCGAAAGGGCGGAGACCTCTCCTCTCAAGGAAAGGCAAAAAGCCATGCATGGGCAAGAAGGGATATGATATTTGGGCAGGATTTGCACCATTATTATTGTGGTGGTTGTTTTAATGCTGAGAAGACTCGTAAGTGATTTAAACCACAAGTGGTACTGTAGAAAATTGGAAAACCAAACCTAGACATCCCTAATTAACTCAAACCATAAAAATAACCTGTACTGAAGGGTTTTCCTCTCACACAATATGTGGACCCCAGAGATGTGTCCAGTCATCTCCACTTTCAAGAAAGGCGTCCCCCTCCCCGCTTTCTTCGTTGGTAGCAGCCTTCTTGTGCGATTAGGGCCATGGTATTTACTGAGCACTTGTAAATTATGATTTAAAAAAATTGAAGTTTACCAGTTACCTGTATTTGGATTAATATTACACATCCACAGGTATGCCTGAAAATTATTTTGCACTTTC
The DNA here is from genome assembly GCA_004026665.1 of Murina feae. NCBI lineage: Eukaryota > Metazoa > Chordata > Mammalia > Chiroptera > Vespertilionidae > Murina > Murina feae. The sequence goes on along the minus strand of PVJC01008268.1, from coordinate 14,876 downwards.
TGGTTAACTTCAGTAAATATCTGGGGCTCTGTAAACATTTTTCGAATTCATATACATCGTTCTGGCAACCAGTTCACCTACCTGTAAGTGCATATTAAGACAGAACTTGTCCATGTATTTGAAAGATTGTAAACTTAACTGAAGCAAACTTACAATTTGTATGTGTAAAATATGTAAAAATAGAAAAATACCATTTAAATTGGTATTTGTAGCCAAATGTTAAAATTTTAATATAAGTGAGGAATTAATTTAAAGGGCTACAGTAAGTTATCAAAGGTAGATTACTGTAGTAAAAAATCTAATATGCCAAGCCTTTAATGAAAGGTTCCATGATTTGAATTAATATTTGTTAAATGCCCATTTTTATTTTTCATTTTAACTTGTTTCCATAGTAAAACTGAAGAAGTAAGAGGGCACTGTCTTATTTTTCAATAAGTTAGAATTATTGTTGTGGAGGAATAAATTTTAAACACACACAAAAGCAGGATATTGTAATGAACCCCGCTTTGACAATTAGCAACTTATATTAATTACCAATTAATCAATTCAGTTATCAATCTTCTTTTACCTGTATCCTACCTATTTTCATCCTCTTCTTATATTATTTTGAAGCAAATGATATTTCATTTATTCAAAGTTCACTATGCATTTCTAAAAGATAATGATTCTTTAAAAAATGTAACCATATAATATCTAACATAGAAATATATTAAACATGTAAATATGTTAAAATGTATATAAATATATTAAGTACATATATATATACACATATCCATACATATTTATGTTTGTTTGATCCAGAACCCAAATCATTTCTTTCGACTGCAATTAGCGTGTTTTGTTTTGTTTTGAAGTCTCTTTACTGCATGGTTTCCCCTCTGTTTTTTGGAGGGGATTATGTTCACGGAAGACCTGTGCTCTTTCACTCTGTAGAGCTTCCTACAGTGTGAAATTTTGCTGCTAGAGCCTGTGCTTTAATACAAACGGCAAAGCCTTTCTCAGAGAGCAAGGGAGACAGAAGGAAGCAGCGATGCAGCTAAAGGGAAGTGCAGGACCGAACCTGGAAGTGCTCTCTCTGCCTCAGGCTGGTACTGTCCACAGGAACCTCTGTCCTTCTCTGTGTTGGTGAGAGATCAGCCCTTGGGGAAACAGGCCAGTCCTCCTCCTTTTCTCCCGGTTTATGGAGCTCCACTTCTGCAGGTTTTTTGTTTGTTTGTTTGTTTGTTTGTTCCTCTCCACTTGGGGCAGAAGATACCTTGGGCCCCTGCAGTTCCTGCTTTCTACAGCAATAAACCTCACAATGGAAAAGAATGACTCTGCCTTCGGTGAGGGGTGAAGGAGTTGGTAGGATTTAGGTGAAACGCATGAGTAGATTACTAATTCAAGTCAGAAAGGAAAGTGAAGATACTGTCTTGTCATCAAAGTAATTATCACAGGAAATCATCTTGGTGTCTGGCACAGTACATCTGGCTGGGTGTCTGCTTCACCTGGGGAGCCTGTGCAGCTTTCTGAGCTGCTTAAACTCTAGTTAGAAATCCCTGATACGAGGACTGGACTGGGCAGAGTTGTGAAGACCTATCTGCCATGTGCCAACTTTTCCGGCAATTAGGAAACTAAGGCGTTTTCTTGCATTGTGACATTGCCGCTGGCCCTAGATATTTCTTTGGTAATTAAAGAGATATAAATTATGGCATCTTAGCTACCCTTAGATATTTTTAGCAACTTCCTTTCTACTTTAGAAATAAAATTAGGATGATTTTCTGTTAGCTCACAAAATACATATTCATTTGTTGATTTGTTTATTTAAAGGCATTTATTTACTTGAGCCTCTTCTTGTGTACCAACTTCTGTGCAAGGCCCTGGGAATTTAAAGAGAAAAGAGCCGAGCCAGTGTTGTTCAGTGGTTGAGCATTGACCCGTGAACCAAGAAGTCACGGGTTCGATTCCTGGTTAGGGCACATGCCTGGGCTGTGGGCTTCATCCCCAGTAGGAGGCGTGCAGGAGGCAGGATATCAATGTTTCTCTCATCCATGTTTCTATCTCTCTCTCCTTCTCCCTTCCTCTCTCTCTAAAAAAATCAATAAAAACATATTAAAAAGGCACATTTTTCACCTTTAAGGGATTTAGAGACAAGTGGGAAAATGGCTGAGTGAATAGCAGTTACGTTCTGCCCTTCCTTCTGTGTGATTTTTTTGGAGGTGCTCCCAGAAAACTGGAAGCAGAGAAGACCTATTATTTAACCCAGGGAGCAGTCAGGATGGACTTTTTGGGGGAGGTGCAGTGTGAGCTCTGTTTTGAGAATAGGAATTGACCAGATTGAAGGGAAGGGACAGGAACATGAAACCCAAGGGGCAGCAAGTACATAGGCACATGGAGTCAGAACACATTTTTGTTAACCGCAAATAGTTCAGATTTAAGGGACAGATGAGAAAAAACAGGAAAGCAGAGAGAGGCCGCAGCACCTTCATGACTTGCTGAAGAGTTTGAACTTGTTCCTAAAAGCAATCTAAGATTTTCATGAGGAGAGTTAATTGACCAGATTTGTGTTATCATGGGATAATCTTAATTGTTAGAAATGAATAGTTTTAATTTCAAAGAGTCAGTGAATGGGTTTATTTACTTTAATTAGTAGGTAAATGCCAATTCACATACTCATTAAGCTTCATAGAAACTTAGTTTCCAAGTAGGCTGAAAATACTGTAGAAATGAATTCATATTTATAAAGCACTTAGAACAATGTTGGGCATGTTTTAAATACTGTGAGTTTTTGTTAAATAACAAACTCCCTCAGGCTTCTTAAGTACTATTTACTTTTGTGACATCACTTCAATGCAAAAATGTAGCCCTAATCACCTAAATTTAACACATTCCCAGGAGTGTGCAGGAGTAATTTACAGATTACTCAAATTTACATAACTAAGTAGAAGCTAACAGTGCTAGAGATGGAAGAGACCTTGAAGGTCATCTCCACTAAGTCAGGAATTACCTCTCACCAAGTAAGATCAAGCCATTGACCCAGAATAAGGAAACCAGCCATGTATTACTTAAATTTCAGAAAGCTCACAGAATTGTGAGAGTATAACACACCTCAATTTTACTCTTAATGTGTCCTTTTTTCCGTTTCTATCACTAACTGGAGCAGAACACGTTTTGGGGAGAAATTTACATTTCAGTTCTGTGGAAATACTGACAATTTTGTGTGAAATAATAATTCTGTTGGTATGAGTCCATATTGCAAAATATTTCTTTATTACATGGGCAGTTACTTGAATGCATGTTTTATTTTTATCCCAAGTGGGATAATAACAAAAGCTTATTATGCCATAAAGTCCTGGAAATGATAGTCAATGACATAATATTTGCTGTGGGCAACCTTGCTTTCCTCCAGGTTGTCTACCTAATCTGAAGTAATTTCAGTCTTGTAAAATAATACTCAACTATAATACTCAAAATACTCAGTGTCTTGTCTTCTCACTTGAAATTATTTGTGCTGGAGGAATTGTATGTTTGCAGATAAAAGAACAGAACATATTTTTAACGGGACACCCATTTGAGCAAGATATCGCCTACTGAGTCTTACTGATGATTTGATACTGATAATTACAAAATTGCTATTTTTAAGATTAAGTACCTTAATGGTTACTCCTTGTTTGCTAGCCATGTGTGACAGGTTTCTGTAGCATCAAAGAAAGGTTACTTGGTGATTTATTTTGTGGTGTGGTCACTCTATCAATTTTCAATAATTTGTTTTTCACCCAGTCATTGCATGTCTCTACAAATAGCAGAATTTCTTTTTGGCAGAAGACTTTGTTGTTAGTGAATAGATGGGCTACTTATTCCTCTGTCTCTTTCCCTGGAAAATATTGCAGCTTCGGTCAGGTGCCAAGAACATAGACCTACAGTTTGTCATAGTTTTGATAATCGGTAGCGAATGGGGAAAGTGCAAGGTGGCAGCAAGATGGCAAGCAGGAGGAGTGCTCCCTTTTTATGGTTTTATTTGTACATATGCCTGAGCATGGATGAGCTGTACTTAAAATTGTGCTGTTTCACTTGGGAGCTCTGAGTCAGCTTGATGGTAAATTGTCTGCAGTACTGCTTCCCTGGCGGAAAAGGGCTCCTAGAATTACAGTTTTAGAAGTATTTTGCAAGGAGAGCACAAACCGTATTTTTTCTTAATGTGCATTTGTTAAACCTAAGTAGCTCAATATTGATAAAATTTTCCCACCAATCATAACTTTGTTCTGCTGTATAAAGAGGAAGGAGACGTTTCTTAGTTCATTTCTACTCCCCTGCCAATTATATAGTTAAGAGAAAATGAAATTCAGAATTGTAGGAGTTTCCCTTACAACTTGTTTTTACTTTATGAGGTTCCCAATTTGTATATATTTTTTTGGGCATCTTTGAAATTCTGCCTGATGATTTTACTGTGCACAAAAAGAACCTGTCTTTCATAGGTTCTTTGCTACATATGGAAAATTTTGAATTACTCTTAAGAGCTTAGGAAGTTGATAGAATTTTTTTTTTTAGTTTTGTCTTCACAAAACAAGGAGCAGGTTGGTGCCATGTTTAGCACTTGTTACGTTCATGTCTAGAAATGGATCTAATGTGTGCTGCTATCTCACATGTTCCTTTAAGCACATGGGAATATCTGTGTCCATATCTAAATGGCAGGAAAGAGTATCTGCACTCTGAATGTTTGTTGGAAATTCACTTAAAAGAAACTAATTATGGAGAATTATCTTGTATTTCTCCGTAGTGTCCTGACCTCACTGCCAGAGATCCTGGGTGGGGGTACTTTAAAAAATCTCCCCAGTGAATTCCAATTTGTACCCAGGGTTGAGGAGCTCTGCATATTTAAGAGATTTTTTTTCCTTACATTTCTTTGGATTTGAGTTAGTTGCAAGAGAGTTTGGTATCTGAATTGGTATCAGTCTTCTCAGTCACTTCCTCCTTCTTCAGTCATCTACCAGGCTTTTTCTAAAGGGTATTTTGAAGGATATTGTACAAAATATTCCTGAGTAACCAGTTACAGTATTAATCCAAGTCTTGGAAAATATCACATAATGTTTCATCAGGACCAGGAGGAGAGATTTGTCTTGTAACTGTGTTTCCTTCTTTGAGTTGGATGCCAAACATTTAGAGGCAGATTGTGGCCTCCTGCAAAGTGAAAGGCACAATGTGAGTTTTCAGAGCATCTTCCTGACTCTCTCATCAGCGTGCTCCTTCTCATCCTCTCCATTTCAGCTCAAAAGTCATCTAAGCTATCTTTTTTTATCTTTATTGTTCATATTATTCAGTTGTTCCTATCCCCCCGCCCCATAGCTCCCCTCCTCCCAGTTTCTACCCCACTCTCTGTCCTTATCCCCCCACTGTCCTCCTCCATAGGTGTACGATTTTTGTCCAGTCTCTTCCCACACCCCCAACACCCCTTTCCCCCTGAGAATTGTCAGTCCACTCCCTTTCTATGCCCTTTATTCTATTCTATTCACCAGTTTATTCTGTTCATCAGGGTTTTTTTTATTTACTTGATTTTTAGGTTCACTTGTTGATAGATATGTATTTGTTGTTCATAAATTTTTATCTTTACTTTTTATTTTTCTTCCTCTTCTCAAAGCATACCTTTCAGCATTTTATATAATACTGGTTGGGTGGTGATGAACTCTTTTAGCTTTTTCTTGTCTGTGAAGCTCTTTGTCTGACCTTTAATTCTAAATGATAGCTTTGCTGAGTAAAGTAGTCTTGGTTGTAGGTTGTTGCTATTCATCACTTTGAATATTTCTTGCCACTCCCTTCTGGCCTGCAGAGCTTCTGTTGAGAAATCAGCTGACAGTCGTATGGCTGCCCCCTTGTAGGTAACTGACTGCTTTTCTCTTGCAGCTTTTAAGATTCTCTCTTTGTCGTTTGCCCTTGGCATTTTAATTATGATGTGTCTTGGTGTGGTCCTCCTTGGATTTTTTTTGTTTGGAATTCTCTGCACTTCTTGGACTTGTAAGTCCATTTCTTGTCATTATTTCTTCAAATAGGTTTTCTATATCTTGCTGTCGCTCTTCTTCTGGCATCCCTATAATTCTGATGTTGGTATGCTTGAAGTTGTCCCAGAGGCTCCTTACATTGTCTTCATATTTTTGGATTCTTTTTTCTTTTTGCTTTTCTGGCTGGGTGTTTTTTGCTTCTTCATATTTCATATCTTTGACTTGATTCTTGTGATCCTCTAGTCTGCTGTTGGATCTCTGTATATTATTCTTTATTTCAGACAGTATATGCTTAATTTCTAGCTGGTCCTTTTTCATATCTTCAAGGGTCTCACTAAATTTATCGGCAGACTCTAGAATATTCTTGAAAAACCTTATAACCATGGTTTTGAATTCTATATCCAGTCATTTGCTTTCCTCCATTGCTGTCATTTGTGATCTGTTGCTTTGTCTCCACATTTTGGCTGCTTCCCTGAGTTGATGTAGTGGCTTTCTGTGGCAGGTCCCTATAGGACCCAGTGGCTCAGTCTCCTCAGTTACCCGAGGTGGATACTTCTTGGTGCACTGCTTTGTTGGATTTGTGCACAGTGTTGTTGTAGCTAAGCCTTGATGTTGGTTTCACTGAGAGGAATTGACCTCCAGGCCACTTGGCTGTGAGAATCATCTGTGTCTATGGTAGGAGAACTTCTATGCTGGAGACACACTTATGGGGCAACACTTGCTCCAGTGGGGCTTTGGTGCCCACCGAGTCTGCCCTCTGAGTGTGTCCCTTATGGATCTGAGTGGGTGGTCCCGCTCTGACCACTGGGTTCACTGTCTCTTGGAACTCTAAGGAATGCTGTTTTAGCTTCTGCCTGAGGTTTCCCAGCCTTTTATATGCAAAAGCTTCTGCGTGCAGCTTGGATGGGGTGGGGTCTCAGGGAATCCACAGGGTGGAACAACCAGCTCTGGCTGATTCTCAGCCCTGCCCTAAGAGGTTCTGGGTCGAAGTGACCCTCGGCACCGCCAAGAGAGAGCTGCTCTGGAGATCCTCCCAGTGCCAGACGGTGCCAGACAGTCCAGCTCTTCCCCATATGCGTCTGAGTCCCCAGAAACTCTCCTGGAACTGGAGTTCAGAGCCATTAGGAGCTTGTGCCTCCCACTGGTACGAAATCCTGCCAGCCCTTTCCGCGAGCCCCTTTGCGCGTGCCTCCGTACCTCTACACTTTGCTTCCGCACCTCCTCTTGAGTCTCAGTCTCTTTCTAGTTGTAGAATTTCTACCCATCCAGCCTTCCTGTGGGTCTGGGTGGTGTCTGTTTTTTCTTTTCATTGTAGTTTTGAAATAGTTGTGCAAGGCAGTAATTTCCGGTGTTTCCCTATGCCGCCATCTTGGTTTCTCCTAAGCTATCTCTTGATTCATGAGATTTATCAGTCATGGAAGTCTTGGATCTGTGCACATTATCATATGCACATTACTCTTTGATTAAATAAACATTCAGGATAAAAGAAATCTCTGAGAGGTTTTCTCTGTCCATTTTCTTAAAGTAGTCCCATCTCACTCCCTCCTTATTACATCACTTTACTCTGTTGTTTTCTAACACTTGTTAGCATTTGACATTCTTTTTAACGATTGGTTTGTTTATTGTCTTTCTTCCAGTATGCCATCACTAGAATGTATAAACTATGAGAATAGTGATCTTGTCTCTTTATTCATGACACATCTCCATTGCCTAGAACACTGAGTCAGTGTTCAGTAAATATTTATTGAATTAATGAATTTTCCCTTTTTTGCAGTTGCCTCATTTACTTAAATTTTTATCTTGTGCCCTGACTGGTTTGGCTCAGTGAATAGAGCATTGGCCTGTGGACTGAAGGGTCCCAGGTTCAATTCCGGTCAGGGGCATGTACTTTGGTTGCGGGCACATCCCCAGTAGGAGGTGTGCAGGAGGCAGCTGATCGATGTTTCTCTCTCATCGATGTTTCTAACTCTCTATCCCTCTCCCTTCCTCTCTGTAAAAAATCAATAAAATATATTAAAAAATTTTTTAATCTTGTAATTGTTCATATAAACAACCTGAAATTCCTTTTGGAACAAGGTAGGGTTCCAAATAGATAAATGCATGGATAATTTTAGTCTTTTAAAATACTGAATTTATAGACCCTTTTGATAATTATAATTATTTTACACAGAATTGAGTAGAGTTCAGTGTGCTGTATTTTAAAATATATACATACTTCTGGTTGCCAGAGGGGAAGGAGGTTGGGGACTGGGTGAAAAAGTTGAAGGGATTAAGAAGTATATATTCATAATTACAGAATAGTCATAGGTTTGTAAATTATAGCATAGGGGATATAGTTAATAATATTATAATAACTATGTATGGAGCCAGGTGAGTACTTGAAATATTGAGAGGAACACTGTAAAGTAAATGAATGTCTAACCACTATGCTGCACGCCTGAAACTAATCCTGTCTAATAAAAGAGTAATATGTAAATTAACCATCACTCAGAGACAAAATGGCAGTGCCCATAGTGGTGGGGCAGGACGCTGGCAGTGTAACCCTGGCAATGTGAGCCCAGCAGGCATTGCCTCAGAAACCAACAACCCGTGAGCAGGTCTGGAGAAGGAAAGGCCGGAGGCTAGGTGACAGTGGAAGGCGTTTGTGTGCTTTCCAGTCCCCTTGGGGGGATCAGGGAGTAGGAAAGGCTGGCCTGGCTGCGTGGCAGTGAACAGGCGGGGTTTCCCCCACTTCCCAGTGGCTGGAGGAAGATCGGGAGTAGGCAAGCCTGGCAGGCAGGCAGCACTGAGCCCTGGCCACAGCTCAAAAAAGAGAACAACATGCAGGGGATGGCAGGAGTCTGAGAGATAAACACAGGGGGTGCCTGCTCCAAGCCTCCACGGTGTGCCTGGGAGCAGGCCCCCAGCAGATAGACACACAGGACGACTGCTCTGAGCCTCAGATGCGGCTGGGGGCAGGCCCCCAGTGGTGACACTCACACACATACACACACACACACACACACACACACACACACACACACACACACACACAAAAGGCGCTTGGCAGACTGGGGCCATCATAGGACATCCACTGAGGGATTCTGGACTGTGAGAGGAGGCAGGCTGGGCTGAGGGACCCCCACCCTTCCCCCATGCATGAATTTCGTGCACCGGGCCTCTAGTACAAAATAAAATTGAATGTAAACTGCAATTGAAAATTAAAATTAGGAAAAAAGGAAAAAAATTTAAATAAAACATAAAATACTTTATGTAAAAAAACCTGATTTTATACTTCTAGATGTACCTTAGTTCTGATTTCATAATTTGAGTTGCTTTTAAGATATAAATCTGTTTTTCCCCAGCACAGACTATTATATGTAATTTCATCTTGAAAATAAAATTTTAAAAATGTTGTATCATAATCCAGAAATATCAGCAATTCTAACTGGAAAGAGAAAGAATGAAGAACTTAATCCTTTATCTGCCCCACTCCCCACCCTTGCTCAACAATCTATTTGTTGATTGTATTGAAGAAAAATTTCAAAATCATATTTATCAGCAAGGGTAAATATTTTTCTTCTCCTTTTTAAAAATTAATTTTGTACCAAGGGATTTTTAGGACTTAGCAATGATTGCCCTTTTGTTGTATTTTTTGGCCCAAGTAAAGAACATTAGATAACTCTTTGAAGATGGGAAATCAACCATGCTTTCCCAGACAAGCCTCATGAGCTCACATTTTGCCAGTAGTTTTAGACTTTCCTACCCAAGGCAGAATTAGCATAAAAATGGAGAAGAATATTGATGCTGAGATACTGAGAATTCTCATTTAATTTAATTTCTGAGGTAAGTTTAGCATGATGTTCTTAGAGTTCTTAATGATCTTACATAGACAATGTTCTCTCATATTTAATGAAGGAAAATACTATTAATTCATATTTAACCAGTTTAATATGAAATCTACTTGAGGTCATCGATTAATGAGTTGTTTCTTTTTTTAAATATTTCTTTTTTTAAATATATTTTATTGATTTTTTACAGAGAGGAAGGGCAAGGGATAGAGAGTTAGAAACATCGATGAAAGAGAAACATCGATTAGCTGCCTCCTGCACACCTTCCATTGGGGATATGTCCGCAACCAAGGTACATGCCCTTGACCAGAATCGAACCTGGGACCCTTGAGTCCGCAGGCCAATGCTCTATCCACTGAGCCAAACAGGTTAGGGCTAGGACATTTCTTTTAAAACAATTTTTTTATCTTCCAATTGCAGTGACATACTATATTATATTAGCTTTGAGTATATAACCCAGTGATTGGGCATTTGTATTACTTACAAAGTTATTACCCTGATAAATCTAGTGCCCATCTGATACCATGCATAGTTTTTACAATATTATTGACTGAACTCGCTATATCCCCTTGACCATTCTAAAAAAACCCTAAAACTATCAATTTGTACTTCATCCCTTCACCTTTTCACCCATCTCCCCAACCCTTCTCCCATCTGGCAACCATCAAAATGGTCTCTGTATCTATGAGTCTGTTTCTGTTCTGCTTATTTATTTATTTATTTATTTAGATTTCATTTATAAGTGAAATCATATGGTATTTGTCTTTCTCTGTCTGACTTATTTCACTGAGCACAATACCCTCTAGATCCATCCATGTTGTTGCAGATGGAAAGATTTCATTCTTTTTTATGGTTGAGTCATATTCCATTGTTATATTATACAACTACTACTTCTTTATTCATTTATCTATTTAAAACATTTTTTTTGTTAATCCTCATTGGTGGATATTTTTTCCATTGATTTTTAGAGAGAGTGGAAGGGAGAGAGGAGGAGGTGAGGGAGACAGTGTACACTGGATTGTACACTCGAAGCTCATATAACATTAAAAGAGAGAGAAACATTGATGTGAGAGAGACACATCAAATGGTTGCCTCCTGTATGCACCCCAGCCAGGGCTGGGATGGAACCTGCAACCCAGGTTCATGCCTTTGACAGGGAATTGAACCCGCTTGGGCTGATGCTTTAACCACTGAACAAACCAGCTAGAGCTCATTTATCTATTGATGGACATGCAGGTTGCTTCCATATCTTGGCTTTTACAAATAACTAGAGGCCCAGTGCACAGATTCGTGCACCAGTGGGGTCCCTTGGCCTGGCCTGTGGACATCCCCTGAGGGGTCCTGGGTTGCGAGAGGGTGCAGGCCAGGGTGAGGGATCCCATCGGTGCACAATCAGGGCCGGGGAGGGACTGCGGGAGGGCTCCAAGGGCATGTCCTGCCCCTCTCACCTGGTCCTGATCGGCCTGACCCTAGCCCCCTGGTGATCAGTGCATGTCATAGCGACTGGTCAAACGGTTGAACGGTTGGACACTTAGCAAATTAGGCTTTTATTACATGGGATGCTGCAATCAACATATGGTGCATATGTTTTGTTTGTTTTTTCTTTTTGTAGTATTTTAGGTTTTTTTAGGTAAATACCCAAAGTGGACTTGCTGGGTCCTTCTTTGTCTCTTGTTATAGCCTTTGTTTTGAAGTCTGTTTGTCTGGTTTGGACATTTCTTAAATGTTCTGATTATGAAATGATGAAGTTTGCAGCTACCACAGGGTGATGGGGTATAAACATTATTTTATGTTTATTTATTTATTGGATAGAAAAACATTGAATGAAGGCATGTATCCTCATCTTCATTTTTATTTCTTCCCAGCATTGAGCACAGAGCCTTGTACATAGCAAGTGCTCCACAAACCAATGTCAACTGAATGAAGTCACTGATGCCATGACTTATAGAGCCCTGTTCCATTCTTTTTTTAAAAAAAATATATTTTATTGATTTTTTTACAGAGAGGAAGGGAGAGGGATAGAGAGTTAGAAACATTGATGAGAGAGAAACATCGATCAGCTGCCTCCTGCACACCTCCTACTGGGGATGTGCCTGCAACCAAGCCCTTAACTAGAATCGAACCTGGGACCCTTCAGTCCGCAGGCTGACACTCTATCCACTGAGCCAAACTGGTCAGGGTCCCTGTTCCATTCATATGCCCCCAGATCTCTGTTGTCATATCAGGTTTTTTCTGGTCAATTATTTTTTTTCCTTTTCTTTCCTCCTCTCTTAGTACAGGTTCTGTCACTCTCACTCTCCTGTTGCTTCTTTCCATTTGCCATTTTCCTGGGAATTCAGCCTTGCTCTGTTCACTTTCCCTATGACCCCACTCTATTTCTGTCGAGCAACTGCAGTAAAAAACAAGTCCCTGAAAGGTTACTTACATTCAGTGCTGGGAACCATCTCTGCTGCAGGGTGCTGGACCTAACTTATTTTGGGATTTGAAAAATGTGTTATAGTTCAAAAAGCTTTGCATTTAACTACTTACCATTAAGCCTGTGTGTGTGTGTGTGTGTGTGTGTGTGTTTCTTTTTTTCCTGTTTATTTCTTATGTTCCCCTTAAATTGTCTCTACTCATTCTCTTCTTTGGGTGTGGATTCAAATGTCCCTTCTGCTCTTCACTGCCAGACTAATTGCCTTTCTAAAATCATTCTCCTGTCCTCATTGCTCACAACCCCCTAGATTTAAACACTGAGTTATGTGCTCGCTCCATCCTCCACCCTTGTTGAGCATGTCACTTCTTTTCAAAGTCTTCCAGACTGTTCCATTGCCAGTTGCTAGAGGATTCAGACACAGTATTGAGGAATGATGAGGCACTTTTATAGGTATATTGACAGTAAAACTTGCCTCATAGACCAGTCATAAAATCATCCCTGCTTCTGTGTGTGTTAGTGTGGGTTGGGAGGTGGGGATTAAAGCACTGATAACTTGGGTGTGTCAATAGAAGGTGTCCCTATGAGATAGACTGTCACTCCTATCCACCAGCGTTTGTTTACTGCTTAGCACTGTACCCGATGCATAGGGGATGCTCAGCAAATATTTATGTTCTGCCCTCTGTTTGAGTTTTTTGTCTCAAAGAAGCAGAAAAAAATGTTCTCTGACCATTTGTTACTGATTTTATATACAGTTGATGTTATTTTCAACCAGTTACAGTATTTCTTTCCTCTGGATTGCTTGTCTTTTGTTGGAATGGGTTCGAGAGGAGGATGGGCCTCTTTCCACATTTGTGCCTTATCTCTGACCTTTCTTCCTCTTCCCTCTCATGTATTCTTGCCGGTCCAGCCGAGCTACCCTGGCGATAGTATTCGCAGGCTCTGGGAGAATCCCATCACCTTGAGCATCTGAACTGAAATAGCTGTCCTCTTGCTTCAGGTTTGAGGCAGGACTTATTAGGAAAGGCAGGGCCATGATGAGAAGGAGAGGGAACACTGGAGAAAGTGGTGGGAACTCAGACAATGATTGGTACATTCATTTTACCTCATACAGCCACCTCACTGTCTCTTGGCTGCCTTAATCACTGTGACAAAACCATTCACGTCAGTTTATAGCCCTGTCTCTCCCAACAAAAATAAATCCAAGCTGTTTAACCTTTGGGTGTGACTTTATTCACCAGATTTTGCCATTTGCTGTCTAGAGCTGTATTTTCTTTATCTTCTCAGAGAGTGACATACAATATTTTTGATGGATCTGAACTCATATGACATGGAGTTCAGCCAAGGAGTTCCCTTGATATTTATTTTTGGAGTTTTGATTTTTTCCCTTTAACTGTAGTTTTAAACTGAGGACATATCCCCTTCCTTCCTTCCTTCCTTCCTTCCTTCCTTCCTCCCTCCCTCCCTCCCTTTCTTTCTTTCCTTTCTTTCCTTTCTTTTCTTTTTTTGGTAGACAAGTTCTAGGTACATCTTGTCTAATAATGTTTTATTTTTTCAATTTACTGCTCTTTTAGGGGCTAACAAGTTAGTGTAAAATACTTCACTGTCTTTGTTTCTTGAGGGGTAGATGTTACCCTTTAGTACTGTGACTCCATGAGATCTCCATGCCTCTAAAAGCTCTGCACATCTAATTGAAGCCAGGAAGAACAGCCCTAGAGAACAATCCCTTTAGATTAAGTAGAGAGCACAGGGAAGAACGGCCCTCTGGGCTGTTTTGAAGCATATACATGTTAGTGTGAATGAAGGATCTGAAAGTAGGTTTACACTCAGAAAATAAAATAAGGGCTTATGGTAGGGAGGCAATTCCATCAAAATGTTAAGATCCAGTAACTGGCCCACAGAAATTAACTATTTTCATGACTCCAACTGACCTTGTATAATCTCAGGAACAAAATTATTCATATTTTATAAAAATATGTTTGTTCATTTCAGAGAAGAAGGGAGAGGGAGAGAGATATAGACACATCAATGATAAGAAAGAATCATCAATCGGTTGCCTCCTGCACGCCCCTCCTGAGGATTGAGCCCACAACCCGGTCATGTGCCCTTGACTGGGAATTGAGCTGTGACCTCCTGGTTCATAGGTTAATGCTCAACCACTGAGCCACGCCGGCTGGGCCATATTTTAATTATACATACTATGGTTTTTCTAAGATCTTTATTGAAATATAATTTGCATATCATAGAATTTTCCTATATAACAAGAGTCTACAATTCAGTTTATCAGTATATTCAAACAGTTGTACAATCACCACCACCATAATCAAGTTTAAAACATTTCCATCACCTCAATAAAGAAACCTCATATGCATTCCCCAAACTCTCTCCTGTACTGCCTACTCTCAAACCTAGCCCTAGGCAGCCACAAATCTTTCTGTCCTTATAGACTTGCCTCTTCTAGGCATTTCATACACAAAGAATCCTACACTATGTGGTCTCTTGTGACTGGTTTTTTTCCATTTAGCATATTGCTTTCATGGTTCATTCATGTTGTAGTATGTGTTATTACTTCATTCCTTTTTATTGCTGAATGACACTCCATTTTCCATTCATTTGAATGAACATTTGTCTTTTTCCCCTTTTGGGGAATTATGCATAACA